>APFE030987626.1:218652-286164 GCA_000404065.3 Pinus taeda
TATAGTTTAGTTAGATATTAAATTAGTGTATAAGATTTTTTTATTTATAGGAAAAAGGATCCATTTATGTGTAGGGATTTGACTGCGAAATTTATGAAGGCATATAATTTTGAACTTGTGACATTTTCGGAGGAAACACATGCTCTTAACCATTAGGCTTGTTATCATCAAAAAAAATATTTTTATAATTTTGTATAAAAATGTTGACAACTGTGTTGTCAGCATTTAAGGTTGTAATAAACAGGTTAATTTTCCTAGCAATATTTCAGGACCCGATATAGTTGGAAAAAGAAAATATCGCCAACAACGAGGATAACATTGTTTTCTTATTTCTCTAACAAGCCAATTGTAAGCGATTAATTTATTTTTTGAAAATTTGGAATGTTGATTGTGTTGACCACGTTAACATCAACATTTAAAACACGTGTACCGACTATGATTGAAAGGGTAAAGTATGAAGGTTAAATCATGTTTACCAATGTAATTATTGAAGACCATGTGATCGATTGCCTGCGTAGTAAACAAACTCTGATATGTAATGATGTTTGAAGTGTGATGCTAAGTTTTAACTTAACACATAATTACATTAGTTGTATTCTAAACCTCATGCCCTGTAAGCAGTTATACGAGTAAATTATCCGAGAGTTCCACTTGGCAATTGAAACTTTTTTCATGGCAGGGACACAACATCGAATCCCGGGGATAGTATCAATCAGAATGGGAAAGAGAGGCATATTAGACCGAACTGAACCTAAAGTGTCGAACCTGCTAGATGCCTATCCTGATCTCCTACATTTGTTCCAACAGGTAGGGTGGAGTCGGTTTTTCCACCAATGTTCTAACTACCATGATTTGGTAGCCCAATCTTTTGGAACGAGGTTTGATGTCAGCCAGGTATAGGTGGGTGGATTAACATTTCAGGTTACAGAGCACACAGTTGTTGAAGCCACAACTCTGCCCATGGATGGTGACAGGGTTTTTCACAACCATATTCTAGCAGGCGTAGACGTTCCGTCTTTCTTCAAAGAAGAGAACATAGCAGAGAATTGGAAGGTCAAGGTTTAGAAAAATTAGCTACAAGACAAATGGTATGCTCCCTTGTAGCTTTTCCAACAATATTTTACTCTTGAAGGATGTTATAATACAGTCAATTTGTATCATTTTTATTTCTTAGCACATTTGGATGGGTAGATTAAGATTAACCCCTGCTTCTCCCTGCTAGAAAGCCTCAAACACATGGCTACTAGGTTCAGGGATAGGGGTAAACCTTCATCACATTTTGTCTATCATAAAACCTTGATTAAGCTTCTAATAAAAATCCATTTAGCTAAGCTAGGGAGGACTTGGAACCATTTCCTTTTCTGGGGAGGGTTCCAACCTCAACTTGCCAGGAGAAAAAGGGGCAACCTCCAAACCATCAGGAGGATGAAGAAAACTCAAACAAAGGTTTCTGCGCAGACACCTATCATTCATGAAGACTCTGAAGCCCCATGTACATCACTTTCCCCAAAGACTCTCTGGGTTTATCAAAGAAAGAGTACTTTGCTTCATAATCTGAAGCCCATATCGTTTCAAGGCCCATAAATCGACATAGTTTCTATTGATGTTTCAGCTCCGCCCTCAGATAATTCCCCTGCAGCCACATTTACTCCTGTTTTAAGGGAAAACAACCATTGATAGAGAAAGGACAAAAGACACCAACACCTAAGATTCTCAGACCAGGTAACATGCACACTAGGCCAACAAACAAGCTATAGTATAAAATCAAGCTTATAAGCAACCTAGAGTTAGCTAAGAAAGTCGTTAACATAGATGATGTGCCTTTCAAAGACTTGATCATCATTAAGAAGTATGTGAAATCTAAGAAGAGGCCTATAGAGTCTGATAATAAGCTTGAAAACCCTAAAGTAAATAAACAGGCTACCAAAGCAAAGCCCATGGAGACTAGACAGAACCATAAGAAAAGATTGGACAAGTTGGATGTGGTATTTGAGGCTGCAAGTACCCTTAGCCAACATGCCAAGGTATGAGAAACATTTTTTGTCAACTTGTTTAAAAGAAAAACTTAGTTTTCATTTTGTTGACAGTTGGTCTACCACTTTTGTATGCAATATAAACATTGAGAAGAGTTGACAATACCTTTGTCAACATTTTTTATAAGCATGGTAGTGTGTCTATCAGCTATTTCGAACAAGATATGCATATTGGTTATAAAATGAATCCTACAGGAAAATGTCAAGAGAGCACTTGTCAGCAATTTTACATAAAACAACCACACACATTGATCAACAAAGGAAACCTACAAGAAAAGGTTGGCAGCATGTTTGTTTGCGATTTCGAGGTGAAATAGAGATGATGACATCTCTGTTGTTAGCAATATTCGAAAATGTTCATCTCCCGACTATTAGCAATTTTTCCGTAAAACCGCAGAACGACAGAGCACATCCAGGAAAAGTGTTGACAAAGTAGGCAGAGGGACCTATTTTGATTTGTACGATGATGATAGCTTACATAGGGACCTGTCCTATTTTCTAGCCAATTAGTTGACCATATTACTTTATTTTTTCTTACATATTAGCATATTTGCCTATAGTTTTTTAGGATTCATTAGATATTTTCTAAGTTTATTTTTATGCATGAACCTAAAAGATATTTTAAATATCTCAGTATTGTGATTATGAGGATTCCATTATTTTGCAAACTATTATGTGAAACTCTATAAAGACAGTTTATGAATAATGAAAAAGGGTTGGAAATCTTTTGAAAAGTTACTTGTAGCTTAGATATGTTTGAGAAATCTTAAATGTATTTGCAGTGTTTGATGAGCAGCTAGTATAAAACTCATGTGTTTCATTTCCATGTTAGTATTCCTCTGTTATTAATTGTCTCTTTCATGTCTGAAATGTTAGTTTAATGAGATTGGATTTCATGTGATGCTCCTCTCTTAAATTATCAACCACTAAATACTTGTTATTCTCAGCTCTTATAAGTTTTGTTTTCTCCCTGTCCTCCTTTCTTCTAAATCTCCAAAACAATCAAAGGATGTGTTAGTCCCATGCTTTGTGAAAATTTCTCATTAGATCTATGATTTCATTTGGTTGATGGCTTGACTCCATTCCTAATGCTAGGTTTTGAGGATCATGCAACCATCTTATACATAAACCTAAATCTGGCCACCTGAACTCAATTGCGAAAACCTTTTACTATAGTGACCATAAAGTAGTTGAGTTTTACGGAGAGATCCCCCTCTGGGTTGAAGGGCCATCTTTCAACCTAAAAGTGGTTTGAGGTTACCTTAGGGTTTCTCCCTATAGCCAGGGTTTTCTCTATGTGATAACATTTTGGCGTTGTTGTCGAGGACGAAAATAATATTTTTCCGTTAACAATTTTATTGTTAAAAATCATATCTCTGAGAGCAAACGAATATTTTTGTATCAACTTGGCTACAAGTAGTTTACTCTAGTGACTCCACTTTATCATCTAAAGCTTTCTTACTGTCGAAATGTGGGCTCATACAGGTGTCTATACTCGGAGGAATCCTGATCAAAATTGACCATCATTTTTGTCGAGTCTGGAAAAATTGTTCAGAAAGAAAACTTTGAAGAAATCGGGTAAGATTATAGAATGATATATTCATTAATTGCGAAGATTGAAGTTGTTGAAGATTTGCAATTTGATGAAAAGTTTGAAAATTCCCTGTTTAGAATCTGAAAATTATATTTCAAATATTGTTTTAGACTCGACAGTTTTCAAGATTGTTGTTAATGATCCTTTTATCCAAGAAATAGAATCGTTACCATAATATCAAGAAATCTGGTCCCATTTTCAGGATTTAGAACATAGAATTAAAGAACTTCAAGATTTTGAAGCTAGAGCTACAAAGTTTCCATATTCTATTCCAGTATTTTCAGTTACAAATACACCTCCATTTTCTACTGGATCTCATAGTCCTGAGCCATCATCTTCTTTTAAAAGGCCTTTCTTCCCTTTTACGCCTGCTTTCCAAATTCATATTGTAACTAAACCTAGCATAATGGCAGCTAGATATGCTCCTTTTAACCTTCAACGTCTGTTACATGATCTCCCTTCAAATTATGGACAACGTCTTATTCAATTTGATGGTATGAGTATTATACATCTCAATAGCATGTAGACAAGCTCAAAGATTTCATAGATCTAGAGGAAGTTGACCACGAAGATGTAAAGCTCAGATTGTGCGCACAAAGCCTATCAGGTGAGGTAAATAAATAGTTCAGATCTTTACCCGCAACCAGTATTAATAATTTTCTGTAGTTTTAACAGAGTTTTCTTGCCATATGGGAGGTCAAGAAAAACCCCTTACAGATCTTAGCTGAGTACAATGCACTCAAGAGGAACCCAAGGGAATCAATATAAGAATTCAGTGTCAAATTCATTAAAATTTATAATTCTATTCAAGTTGAAGTTAAGCCTCCTCCTAGTTTAGCATTATTATATTTTCCGGATTGTTTTGATGTTGAGTTGGGCTATCAGCTAAGAGAAAGGAACCCCACTACTCTATAACAAATGAAGAGCAACACAATTGGAGTAGAAGCCAATTTCTTGGAAAAGAAGGCAAGGATGAAAGTTGAAAGACGAGTAGGTTTCAAAGAGGAGTCATCTTCATCCCCTGATGTAAAATTTGATGTAATGCTGAAAACCATGGAGAAACTGGTAGACAAAGTGACTCCTTCCCAAGGTGAGAATCAACCTCAAGTTTGGAATCAAAATTTAAGAAGACCTTAGGGTGCTCAGAATCTCCCTAGAGAGCAGAAATCTCTTGAAGAACAACAACCTGTTGTTCGACCTCCATTTCCATAGACATTTATTGATGAAGATATCAATGATGATGATGATTAGCATATTGGATGCCTAGATGACGAATAAATCCAAGTTTTTGCTACCAAAGAAGAACATGACTAGTCTACTAGGTGCTCGAGAGTAAATGACAACATGTATCTATGTGATTCAGTTCAATATCAGCAAGGATACAATAATGCGGTGGCATACTTTCAAAGACAATATAGCCTTAGAAGTCGAAATTTTCCCTTTAAAACTCCACCACCAAAAACAACAACCAAACAACAAGTTGAACTGAGAAAAGAGATCCTGAAGAGACCAGAGGAGCCAAATAAGGACAAACCGGAGGAGCCAAAGAAGGATAATCTGAAGGAAGGACACTAAAGATGCTGATAAAACATCATCAATTTTCAATCTAGAGTCTAAAATCAGTAAGTTAAAAGTTTCCATTCCTTTTGCTGAGATTTTAAGAAATGAACAATATAGGAAAAGGATTTCTACTATGATTAAGTTCAGAAAATGGTTAGCTTGATATAATCTCTCAAGACTCCTTGAAACTGGATGATGATGCCCCAGAATTTGTATTTGGTCCACACGTCACAAGTGCAAAAGATGACGTACCCCCATTTTATGTAAGCCTAAATGTGCATGACTTGATCCTTCAGAATGTCATGTTAGATTCTAGAGCCTCATATAATCTCATGCCCAAATCAGTCATGGACCATCTAGGACTCCAAATTACTAAACCCTATAAGTATTTGTTCTCTTTTGATTCGTGAAAAGTAAAATGCCTAGGGCTGATTAAAGATTTAGTTGTTACTCTTATCCACTTGGCAATTGAAACTGTTTTCATGGCAGGGACACAACATCGAATCCTGGGGATAGTATCAATCAAAATGGGAAAGAGAGGCATGTTAGATCGAACTGAACCTAAAGCGTCAAACCTGCTAGATGCCTATCCTGATCTCCTACATTTGTGCCAACAAGTAGGGTGGAGTTGGTTTTTCCACCAATGTTCTGACTACCATGATTTGGTAGCCCAATCTTTTGCAACGAGGTTTGATGTCAGCCAGGTACAGGTGGGTGGATTAACATTTCAGGTTACAGAGCACACAGTTGTTGAAGCCACAACTCTGCCCATGGATGGTGAGAGGGTTTTTCACAACCATATTCTAGCAGGCGTAGACGTTCCGTCTTTCTTCAAAGAAGAGAACAGAGCAGAGAATTGGAAGGTCGAGGTTTAGAAAAATTGGCTACAAGACAAATGGTATGCTCCCTTGTGGATTTTCCAACAATATTTTGCTTGTGAAGGATGTTATGATAGGTTCAATTTGTATCATTTTTATTTCTTAGCACATTTGGATGGGCAGATTAAGATTAATCCCTGCTTCTACCTACTGGAAAGCCTCAAACACATGGATACTAGGTTCAGGGATAGGGTTAACCCTTCATCACACTTTGTCTATCATAAAGCTTTGATTAAGCTTCTAATAGAAATCCATTTAGCTAAGCTAGGGAGGACCTAGAACCATTTCCTTTTTTGGGGAGGGTTCCAACCTCAACTTGCCAGGAGAAAAAGGGGCAAACTCCAAACCATCAAGAGGATGAAGAAAACTCAAACAAAAGTTTCTGCCTAGACACCTATCATTCATGAAGACTCTGAATCCCCATGTACATTAGTTTCCCCAAAGACTCTCAAGGTTTATCAAAGAAAGAGTACTTGGCTTCATAATCTAAATCCCATAGCGTTTCAAGGCCCATAAATCGTCATAGTTTCTACTGATGTTTCATCTCTACCCTCAGATAATTCCCCTACAGCCACATTTACTCCTGTTTTAAGGGAAAACAACCATTGATAGAGAAAGGACAAAACACACCAACACCTAAGATTCTCAGACCAGGTAACATGCACACTAGGCCAACAAACAAGCTACAGTATAAAATCAAGCTTAGAAGCAATCTAGAGTTAGCTAAGAAAGTCATTAACATAGATGATTTGCCTTTAAAATACTTGATCATCAATAAGAAGTACGTGAAATCTAAGAAGAGGCCTATAGAGTCTAATAATAAGCTTGAAAACCCTAAAGGAAATAAACAAGCTCCAAAGCAAAGCCCATGGAGAGTAGATAGAACCATAAGCAAAGATTGGACAAGTTGGATGTGTTATTTCAAGCTGCAAGTACCCTCAGCCAACATGCCAGGGTATGAGAAACATTTTTTGTCAACTTGTTTAAAAGAAAAACTTAGTTTTCATTTTGTTGACAGTTGGCCTGCCGCTTTTGTATGCAATATAAACATTGAGAAGAGTTGACAATACCTTTGTCAACATTTTTTATAAGCATGGCAGTGTGTCTATCATCTATTTCGAACATGATATGCATATTGGTTATAAAATGAATCCTACAGGAAAATGTCGAGATCGCGCTTGTCAGCAATTTTACATAAAACAACCACACACATTGATCAACAAAGGAAACCTACAAGAAAAGGTTGGCAGCGTGTCTGTTAGCGATTTTGAGGTGAAATAGAGATGATGACATCTCTGTTGTTAGCAATATTCGAAAAGGTTCATCTCCTGACTGTTAGCAATTTTTCCGTAAAACTGTAGACAACAGAGCACATCCAGGAAAAGTGTTGACAGAGTAGGCAGAGGGACCTATTTTGATTGATACGATGATGATAACGTACATAGGGACCTATCCTATTTTCCAACCAATTAGTTGACCATATCACTTTATTTTTTCTTACATATTAGCGTATTTGCCTACAGTTTTCTAGGATTCATTAGATATTTTCTAAGTTTATTTTTTATGCATGAACCTAAAGGATATTTTAAATATCTCAGTATTGTAATTATGAGGATTCTATTATTTTGCAAACTATTATGTAAAACTCTATAAAGACAATTTATGAATAATGAAAAAGGGTTGGAAATCTTTTGAAAAAATACTTGTAGTTTGGATATGTTTGAGCAATCTTAAATTTATTTGCAGTGTTTGATGAGTAGTTAGTATAAAACTCATGTGTTTCATTTCCATGTTAGTATTCCTCTGTTATTAATTGTCTCTTTCATGTTTGAAATGTTAGTTTAATGAAATTGGATTTCATGTGATGCTCCGCTCTTAAATTATCAACCACTAAATACTTGTTATTCTCAGCTCTTATAAGCTTTGTTTTCTCCCTGTCCTCCTTTCTTCTAAATCTCCAAAAAAGTCAAAGGATGTGTTAGTCCCATGCTTCGTGTAAATTTCTCATTAGATCTATGATTTCATTTGGTTGATGGCTTGACTCCATTCCTAATGGTAGGTTTTGAGGATCATCCAACCATCTTATACCTAAACCTAAATCTGGCCCCCTGAACTCAATTGCGAAAACCTTTTACTATAATGACCATAAAGTAGTTGAGTTTTATGGAGAGATCCCCCTCTGGGTTGAAGGGCCATCTTTCAATCTAAAAATGGTTTGAGGTTACCTTGGGGTTTCTACTATAGCCAAGTTTTTCTCTAAGTAATAACATTTTGGCGTTGTTGTCGAGGACGAAAATAATATTTTTCCCCTAACAATTTTTCCCCATCATTCTCAATACCAAACTAGGAAATATCTAAATTATTATCCCAATATAAAAATTATAAAACTTTAAAACAAAAATCCAATCTATTAAAATACCTAAACACCAGGTAATCATATCTGTAATGAACATGCCCACTTATATTATATGTAAGTCAAAAGTGTCATAACAATCCTTATCAAAGTTGATTGTTACTAAAAGGATGGATGAACAAGTCCCTTGGTATTGAGAATATGCATAATTGTTTTTTTATCTTTTATAAAAGATAATGAGGGTACTAAAGTGCATGGTACTAAAGTGAGAGGAGACCCTTTTGTTTTAAAAATATGTTAAAGATAACTTGTGATTCTCATGCTTCCATAAATTAAAGAAGAGAATACATGTTGATTGATTATTTTGATCACTTTTTGGTTTTATATGTATTTTTAGTTTATTTTTAAAATTCAAAGAAATTATAATTTATCAAAATAATTTTAATAATATTTAGATTTAAATTTTATTAATTATTATTACAAATTCTATGTTAAACATTAATAATTTAAATTAGTATTTAATATGAAACTTATAATAGAACGAGGATTAAAAGGTTTTTACACATAATCATAAGAATTTTTAAAGAGTCTTATCATTATAAATTAAATTTCATTGAAAATCTAATTACCATCACGAAATATTTAACTATTACTTTAAAATATTTAAAAAAATTAGCATATTTAAACTCTCTAGTGAGTTTTTCAATAAAGTGAGTTTTTCAATAAAATGTTTTCTTTATTTGATGACAATATTCATATGATTAATCGGGCATAAACATTAGGAAATTGTGTACAATATTTAATGAATAATAATAATTTATATAGTCGGTTTTTTTTAAGAATAATAAGGCAAGGAAAATAAAAAGATATTATAAATTATTTATAATATATATATATATATATATACATAAAATTTATAGAAAAGTGAATAAATATTAGGATAGTTATTTGTTTTTCTTTTCCACACAGTGAGAAAATTATTATAATTGGTTGTAATTTCCAAATGAAAGTTGATTCATCACTGTTATTCAAGGAAAACCACAACACTTGGAATAACTTGTTGGTGGTCTGTAAGGGGTGGGCTTTTACTCTTGTCAAATGTCTCTAGGTATTAGGTTGTTAACCTGAAAACTACAACACTTGGAATAACTTGTTGGTGGTTTGTAAGGGGTGTGCTTTTACTCTTGTCAAATGCCTCTAGGTTTTAGGTTGTTAACATGTTTCTTTATGAGCTTTCACTCTTGCCAAATACCTCTAAGTCTTAAGTTGTTAACCTATTTCTTGTTACCTAAATCTTAGGGGTGTGCTTTCTTGTTAACCTAATTTGAGAAAACGAAATTTTATCCAAACAAAAACAATTTTAAAGCATACTCGGATCCAATAATAATTAAATTTTAATTTCTCTCTATATAATTATTGATAAAATTATAATAGTTATAGTTCATTTTCAAATTTTTTATTATAGTTATATGCTCCTTTTCAGATTTTTTCTTTTCTCACTAATTTTTTTTCCGAAGATTAATATGTGGAGTCGGCGAACTTATATTATTATCTCGTTGTAAGAATGTTTGTTTTTTCAACGTTCCTCGTAGGAATTATTACCAATCACGGCTCTTTACGTTCTAAGTAATTCTTTAAAACGAACCCTTAATTAAAAGTAAGATATGTGTGAGAAACGTATTTATTTTTGGTTGATGGAATTCAGGTGAATTGTTTTGGAATTTGAAATAATTTTATAATAAATGTGTGATTTAAAAATATTTATTTTAGGTGGTTGGAATTTATTATTATTATTATTATTATTATTTATTTTTAAGGTTATAGTTAAGTTAGATATTAAATTGGTGTATAAGATTTTTTTATTTATAGGAAAAGGGATCCACTTATGTATAGGGATCTCACTGTTAAATCTATGAAGGCATATAATTTTGAACTTGTGACCTTTTCAGAGGAAACACATACTCTTAACCATTAGGCTTGTTATCATCAAAAAAATTATTTTTGTAATTTTTTATAAAAATGTTGACAGCTGCGTTGTTAGCATTTAAAGTTGTAAAAAATAGGTTAATTTTCCTAGCGATGTTTCAGGACTTGATATAGTTGGAAAAAGAAAATATTGCTGACAACGAGGATAACGTTGTTTTTTTATTTCTCTAACAAGTCAATTGTTAGCGATTAATTTATTTTTTGAAAATTTGGAATGTTGATTGTGTTGACCACGTCAACATCAACATTTAAAACACGTGTACCGACAATGATTGAAGGGGTAAAGTATGAAGGTTAAATCATGTTTAGCAATTTAATTATTGAAGACCATGTGATCGATTGCTTGCATAGTAAACAAACTCTGATAATGATGTTTGAAGGCGTGATGCTAAGTTTTAACTTAACACACAATTACATTAGTTGTATTCTAAACCTCATGCCCTGTAAGCAGTTATAAGGATAAATTATCTGAGAGTTCCACTTGGCAATTGAAACCGTTTGCATGGCAGGGACACAACATCGAATCCCGGGGATAGTATCAATCAGAATGGGAAAGAGAGGCATGTTAGACCGAACTGAACCTAAAGCGTCGAACCTGTTAGATGCCTATCTTGATCTCCTACATTTGTTCCAACAGGTAGGGTGGAGTTAGTTTTTCCACCAATGTTCTGACTACCATGATTTGGTAGCCCAATCTTTTGCAACGAGGTTTGATGTCAGCCAGGTACAGGTGGGTGGATTAACATTTCAGGTTACAGAGCACAGAATTGTTGAAGCCACAACTCTGCCCATGGATGGTGACAGGGTTTTTCACAACCATATTCTAGCAGGCGTCGACGTTCCGTCTTTCTTCAAAGAAGAGAACATAGCAGAGAATTGGAAGGTCGGGGTTTAGAAAAATTGGCTACAAGACAAACGGTATGCTCCCTTGCGGCTTTTCCAACAATATTTTACTCGTGAAGAATGTTATAATACGGTCAATTTGTATCATTTTTATTTCTTAGCACATTTGGATGGGTAGATTAAGATTAATCCCTGCTTCTACCTGCTAGAAAGCCTCAAACACATGGCTACTAGGTTCAGGGATAGGGTTAAACCTTCATCACATTTCGTCTATCATAAAGCCTTGATTAAGCTTCTAATAGAAATCCATTTAGCTAAGCTAGGGAGGACTTGGAACCATTTCCTTCTCTAGGGAGGGTTCCAACCTTAACTTGCCAAGAGAAAAAGGCGCAAACTCTAAACCATCAGGAGGATGAAGAAAACTCAAACAAAGGTTTCTGCCCAAACACCTATCATTCATGAAGACTCTGAAGCCCCATGTACATCACTTTCCCCAAAGACTCTCTGGGTTTATCAAAGAAAGAGTACTTGGCTTCATAATCTGAAGCCCATACCATTTCAAGACCCATAAATCGACATAGTTTCTACTGATGTTTCAGCTCCACCCTCAGATAATTCCCCCTTCAGCCACATTTACTCCTGTTTTAAGGGAAAACAACCATTGATAGAGAAAGGACAAAAGACACCAACACCTAAGATTCTCAGACCAGGTAACATGCACACTAGGCCAACAAACAAGCTATAGTATAAAATCAAGCTTAGAAGCAACCTAGAGTTAGCTAAGAAAGTCATTAACATAGATGATGTGCCTTTCAAAGACTTGATCATCAATAAGAAGTATGTGAAATCTAAGAAGAGGCCTAAATAGTCTGATAATAAGCTTGAAAACCCTAAAGGAAATAAACAGGCTACCAAAGCAAAGCCCATGGAGACTAGACAGAACCATAAGAAAAGATTGGAAAAGTTGGATGTGGTATTTGAGGCTGCAAGTACCCTTAGCCAACATGCCAGGGTATGAGAAACATTTTTTGTCAACTTGTTTAAAAGAAAAACTTAGTTTTCATTTTGTTGACAGTTGGTCTGCCACTTTTGTATGCAATATAAACATTGAGAAGAGTTGACAATACCTTTGTCAACATTTTTTATAAGCATGGCAGTGTGTCTATCAGCTATTTCGAACAGGATATGCATATTGGTTATAAAATGAATCCTACAGGAAAATGTCGAGAGTGCGCTTGTCAGCAATTTTACATAAAACAACCACACACATTGATCAACAAAGGAAACCTACAAGAAAAGGTTGGCAGCATGTTTGTTAGCAATTTTGAGGTGAAATAGAGATGATGACATCTCTGTTGTTAGCAATATTTGAAAATGTTCATCTCCCAACTATTAGCAATTTTTCCGTAAAACCGCAGAACGACAGAGCACATCCAGGAAAAGTGCTGACAGATTAGGTAGAGGGACCTATTTTGATTGATACGATGATGATAGCCTACATAGGGACCTGTCCTATTTTCTAGCCAATTAGTTGACCATATTACTTTATTTTTTCTTACCTATTAGCATATTTGCCTATAGTTTTCTAGGATTCATTAGATATTTTCTAAGTTTATTTTTATGCATGAACCTAAAGGATATTTTAAATATCTTAGTATTGTAATTATGAGGATTCCATTATTTTGCAAACTGTTATGTGAAACTCTATATAGACAGTTTATGAATAATGAAAAAGGGTTGGAAATCTTTTGAAAAATTACTTGTAGTTTGGATATGTTTGAGCAATCTTAAATGTATTTGCAGTGTTTGATGAGCAGCTAGTATAAAACTCATGTGTTTCATTTCCATGTTAGTATTCCTCTATTATTGATTGTCTCTTTCATGTCTGAAATGTTAGTTTAATGAGATTGGATTTCATGTGATGCTCCTCTCTTAAATTATCAGCCACTAAATACTTGTTATTCTCAGCTCTTATAAGCTTTGTTTTCTCCCTGTCCTCCTTTCTTCTAAATCTCCAAAACAATCAAAGGATGTGTTAGTCCCATGCTTTGTGAAAATTTCTCATTAGATCTATGATTTCATTTGGTTGATGGCTTGACTCCATTCCTAATGGTAGGTTTTGAGGATCATCCAACCATCTTATACCTAAACCTAAATCTGGCCACCTGAACTCAATTGCGAAAACCTTTTACTACAGTGACCATAAAGTAGTTGAGTTTTACAGAGAGATCCCCCTCTGGGTTGAAGGGCCATCTTTCAACCTAAAAGTGGTTTGAGGTTACCTTAGGGTTTCTTCCTATAGCCAGGGTTTTCTCTATGTGATAACATTTTGGCGTTGTTGTCAAGGACGAAAATAATATTTTTTCCCCTAACAATTTTATTGTTAAAAATCATATCTCTGAGAGCAAACGAATATTTTTGTATCAACTTGGCTACAAGTAGTTTTCTCTAGTGACTCCACTTTATCATCTAAAGCTTTCTTACTGTCGAAATGTGGGCTCACACAGGTGTCTATACTCGGAGGAATCCGGGTCCAAATTGACCATCATTTTTGTCGAGTCTGGAAAAATTGTTCAGAAAGAAAACTTTAAAGAAATTGGATAAGATTATAGAATGATATATTCATTACTTGCGAAGATTGAAGTTGTTGAAGATTTGCAATTTGATGAAAAGTTTGAAAATTCCCTGTTTAGAATCTGAAAGTTATATTTCAAATACTGTTTTAGATTCGACAGTTTTCAAGATTGTTTTTAATGATCCTTTTATCCCAGAAATCGAATCGTTACCATAATATCAAGAAATCTGGTCCCATTTTCAGGATTTAGAACATAGAATTAAAGAACTTCAAGATTTTGAAGCTAGAGCTACAAAGTTTCCATATTCTATTCCAGTATTTTTAGTTACAAATACACCTTCATTTTCTACTAGATCTCATAGTCCTGAGCCATCAACTTCTTTTAAAAGGCCTTTGTTCCCTTTTACACCTGCTTTCCAAATTCATATTGTAACTACACCTAGCATAATGGCAGCTAGATATGCTCCTTTTAACCTTCAACGTCTGTTACATGATCTCCCTTCAAATTATGGACAACGTCTTATTCAATTCGATGGTATGAGTATTATACATCTCAGTAGCATGTAGACAAGCTCAAAGGTTTCATAAATCTGGAGGAAGTTGACCACAAAGATGTAAAGCTCAGATTGTGCGCACAAAGCCTATCAGGTGAGGTAAATAAATAGTTTAGATCTTTACCTGCAACCAGTATTAATAATTTTATGCAGTTTTAACAGAGTTTTCTTGCCATATGGGAGGTCAAGAAAAACCCCTTACAGATCTTAGTCGAGTACAATGCACTCAAGAGGAACCCAGGGGAATCAATACAAGAATTCAAAGTCAAATTCATTAAAATTTATAATTCTATTCAAGCTGAAGTTAAGCCTCCTCCTAGTTTAGCATTATTATATTTTTCGTATTGTTTTGATGTTGAGTTGGGCTATCAACTAAGAGAAAGGAACCCCACTACTCTATAACAAATGAAGAGCAACACAATTGGAGTAGAAGCCAATTTCTTGGAAAAGAAGGCAAGGATGAAAGTTGAAAGACGATTAGGTTTCAAAGAGGAGTCATCTTCATCCCCTGATGTAAAATTTGATGTAATGCTGAAAACCATGGAGAAACTGGTAGACAAAGTGACTCCTTCCCAAGGTGAGAATCAACCTCAAGTTCAGAATCAAAATTTAAGAAGACCTTAGGGTGCTCAGAATCTCCCTAGAGAGCGTAAAGCTCCTGAAGAACAACAACCTATTGTTCGACCTCCATTTCCATAAACATTTATTGATGAAGATATCAATGATGATGATGATTAGCATATTGGATGCCTAGATGACAAAGAAATCCAAGTTTTTGCTACCAAAGAAGAACATGACTAGTCTACTAGGTGCTCGAGAGTAAATGACAACATGTATCTATGTGATTCATTTCAATATCAGCAAGGATACAATAATGCGGTGGCATACTTTCAAAGACAATATAGCCTGAGAAGTCGAAATGTTCCCTTTAAAACTCCACCACCAAAAACAACAACCAAACAACAAGCTGAACCAAGAAAAGAGATCCTAAAGAGACCTGAGGAACCAAATAAGGACAAACTAGAGGAGCCAAAGAAGGATAATCTGAAGGAAGAACACTAAAGATGCTGATAAAACATCATCAATTTCCAATCTGGAGTCTAAAATCAGTAAGTTAAATGTTTCCATTCCTTTTGCTGAGATTTTAAGAAATGAACAATATAGGAAAAGGATTTCTACTATGATTAAGTTCAGAAAATGGTCAGCTTGATATAATCTCTAAAGACTCCTTGAACCTGGATGATGATGCCCCAAAATTTGTATTTGGTCCACACATCACAAGTGAAAAAGATGACGTACCCCCATTTTATGTAAGCCTAAGTGTGCATGACTTGATCCTTCACAATGTCATGTTAGATTCTAGAGCCTCACATAATCTCATGCCCAAATCAATCATGGACCATCTAGGACTCCAAATTACTAAACCCTATAAGTATTTGTTCTCTTTTGATTCGTGAAAAATAAAATGCCTAGGGCTGATTAAAGATTTAGTTGTTACTCTAGCTCAAATTCCCGCCAAAAGTGTTTTGATGGATATAGTAGTAGCTGACATCCATACCATATTTGGCATGATGTTGTTTGGGTCTTGGGCAGCAAGATTGGGAGGAAATTTACAAATGGACATGTCCTATGCCATTATACCATTGTTTGACGAAGTGAAGAGATTGTACCATGAAGTTCAAATGGCTTATATGGTGAGTAGCAAAATGCAGCTAGACAACCATCCAATATATGCAGTAGATACTGAGCTAGGGTCACAAATCATTTTCAATAGTGACTGTTTTGAGGGTGAAACATTAGCAACAAATGAAACTGAGCCTTAGCAAGAACAATCTCATATTTTTCCGAGAGAAATATGGAAGTTGTATTTAGATGGATCCACATGTGAGAAGGGTTCGAGAGCAGGTGTGTGGATTATGCCACATGATTGTGTAGCTCAATTTCATTCTTTCAAACTTTAGTTTGATTACACAAATAATACAGAAAAATATGAAGCTCTTGTTATTGGATTAAATCTGTTAGGAGAGCAGAAAGCACAAAAAATTCACATCTTTGGAGATTCAGAACTAGTTGTGAATATAGTCAATTTCATTTTTCAAACTAAGCATCTAAGGATGAGGGCTTATAGAAATGAAGTATGGGATTTGTTTTCAAATTTCTTTTCTAAGAATGAAATTTCATTAATATCAAGGGAGAAGAGTGGGATTGCAAATTCCCTAG
This sequence comes from Pinus taeda, assembly GCA_000404065.3. Lineage (NCBI taxonomy): Eukaryota > Viridiplantae > Streptophyta > Pinopsida > Pinales > Pinaceae > Pinus > Pinus taeda. Next base: position 235,249 of record APFE030987626.1, read on the forward strand.
CTAAATCTACCAACACTTATAGAGTTATGTTATATTCAAAGGAGAAGTGTGAAATAAACATCAAATATCGGCCTTCAATTCCCGATAATACAAAGCATTGGAAAGTTTTTGAGGATGATCAACAGATCAGAAGATTTCTGGAGCAAATAGATGAATTTCTCACACCCCAATAGAAAAACATGGAGAGGAAATTTCATAAGATAATAATGAAACATCAGGTTTTTTGAATGTTGTAGTAGGACAAGAGATTATTCATCTTTCTAATAATTTGATCCCTAGAGGTCTAGTACGTTTAGAAAGGTTGTTCGATTCCAATGATGTTGTTGTAAAACCAAGAATTCTTCCAAGTGAAGGAGAGATGGAGGATTACAACTTGGGCATCGAAGGGGAGCCAAAAATGGTCAAAGTTTCTAACACTTTGAAGGGAGAATAGAAAACACAGTATGCAAATTTATTAAAGGAATTTGCTAATATATTCACCTGGAGGTACGCAGATTTGAAAATCTATGACCAATCCATCATCAAGCATATGACACCTTTGAAGTAAAATGAAAAACCTTTCAAACAAAAGCTAAGGAGGATAAATCCTAAGTTTTTTTCCCTCATCGAGAAAGAAGTAAAAAGGTTGTTGGTTGCAAAGATTATGATTTGGCTCATGTTTTCTAATTGGGTGGCTAATCTAGTACCAGTAAGGAAGAAAAGCAGGGAAATTTAGCTTTGTGTAGATTTTTGAAATTTAAATAATGTTTCACTCAAAGACAACTAACCTTTGCCAAAAATGGATCACATTATGTAGAATGTAGTAGGTGCACAAATAATTTTTATGTTAGATGGGTTTTCAGTATACAATCAAATCCTGGTAGACCCAAAGGATCAGTATAAGACCACATTCGCTATACATTGGGGAACACTCATGTACTCTAAGATGCCATTTAGACTCATGAACGTGGGAGCTACTTTTCAGCGTTCCATGGACATCACCTTTGCTGACGAAAGAGATAAATTTGTAGTGATTTATCTGGATGATATTACAGTATTTTCAAAGTCAAATGCAGCGTGTTTGAAACACCTCAAGACAGTTTTCGATAAATTCAGAAAGTTTGGAGTTTCTCTTAATCCAAAGAAATCCAATTTTTCCATGAGAGAAGGCAAGCTATTGGGACATATAGTGTCAAAATACAGTATCAAAATAGATCCCAATAGAGGGACAACAACTCAAAAAATTGAGTAGCCAAGGAATAAGAAATAGGTCTAATCTTTCTTAGGTAAAGTGAATTTTTTGCATCATTTCATTTTGAATTTTGCAGAAATTTTAAAGCTAATAACAGGGATGCTTAAGAAATGCAGCGAAATAAAATGGAATGAGTAGGAAAAAACTTATTTCGGCGACATCAAGAGAGAACTAAGTCAAGCACCCATACTCATGAATCCAAAATTTTCAAAATATTTCATGATCTTTTCTTTTGCCTCTGAACACACTATTTCTAGTGTATTACTTCAAAATAATGAAGTAGATCAAGAGCAACCTATCTCTTTTTTTAGCAGAGAATTGAAGGATGTTGAGATAAAATACAACATTTTAGAAAAACATGTGTATTCTTTGATCAAAGCTCTTAAAAATTTCAAAGTTTTTATTTTACATTCTCATATCATTGCATATGTCCTAGATTCCATAGTTAAAAGCATTTTAGTACAGCCTGACAGTGATGGACAAAGAGGAACATGGATTACCAAAATGCTGGAGTTTGACTTGGAAATTAGACCAACCAAGTTGATTTAAAGATAGGGTATCATCAACCTTATGACTGAAACAAAAATTAATGTTGTGGGTATAAATTATGTTTTTGAACTGTTAGATGTGTTGTGTAAAGAGCCAGTAATTGGAGCTGAAGATGTTTTAGAATAAAGTCCATGGTACAATGAAATTGTTTATATTTTACAAAATTTATAATTACCACCAGGGGTAGATAAAACACAGGCTAGGTATTTAATATTAAAGTCTGTCAAATATTGTCTTTTAGATGGCTTTCTAATTGGAGAGATCCTCAAGGGATTTTGCTGAATTGCTTGTTAGAAGAGGAAGCTAAAAAAATAAGCAAGGAATTTCATGAAGGGGCATGTGGGGGACATAATTATTGGAAGACCACAACATATAAGATTATGAGGGTTGGGTTTTACTAGCCTACTTTGTTTTTTGACACCAGGAAAGAGGTAGCTTCTTGTCACAAATTCCAGTTGTTCGAGGGAAAATCAAAACTAATTTCATTACCCTTGAAACCAAACTCTGTGGAGGCACTGTTTCAGTAATCGGGTCTTGATTTCATAGGTGAGATCAATTTTTTGTTATTAGCATAACACAAATGGATCCTGACAAGGACCGATTATTTCACAAAATGGATTGAGGCACTTCTAAGAAGGAAAGCTATTGACCTTGTAGTGATTCAATTTTTAGAAAATATATTGTCTAGATTTGGCTGCCTGGGAAGAACAATCACTGATAATTCACAATGTTTCAAGTCTAAAAAAATGGTGAAATTATGTCAATATTATCATATTACACTCTTCCATTCTAGAGCCTATTATCCCCAAGGTAATGGACTTGAAGAATCTTCCAATAAGAGTCTAGTTAGAATCATTAAGAAATTGTTAGAATACAACAAAAAGACATGGCACTAAAACTTAAGTTCACCCTGTGGGAAAACATAGTGACTTTGAAAAGGTTAATTGATACTTCCCCTTTTCAGTTAGTATATGGTATTGATGCTTTGTTGTTGTTGTTGTTGTTGTTGTTTTTTTTTTTTTTTCCAGTTTCAATTGGGAAACCTGTCATGAAGTATTTGCAAGAGCTGGAAGAAGAACCAAATCAGTTGCAAAAAATAATAAATCAGCTAATTGAAGTATAGGAGGTCAGAGAGAGAGGGTATATGAAAAATCTCAGCAAGTGCAAAGATCAGATCAAGAAATTTTTTGATAGAAAAATGAAATAGGATGACTTCGAATGTGAGGACCTAGTTCTAAAATGGGATGCACAAATTGAAGATAAAGGAAAGCACAAAAAAATCGAGAACCTCTGTAAGGGACCATACAAAATTGCAGCATTCCAGGGTAAAAACAATTTCATCTTGGAAGGCCCACAATGTGAAGATTTACCTGTAGGTCCAATAAATGGATGGGTTTCTAAAACATTATCTTTCTTGAAAGCTGAATCATTTTAAATTTTCATTGTAAATATCCATATGTTTTCAAAATATCTTGCAGATGTGGATGAATTTTCTAAAGGACTTGAAGCCTGAAGTGAAGGCCCTGAGGTCCTACTGATATTCATCAGGAATAAAGTTTTCTTTTTAGAAAAGTAGTAGTATTTTATTTTCAAGTTCAGAAGTTTGTAAAATCATCTGTTTAAGATGAGGTATTTTCTCTAGACATTTTATTTTCAGTTAAATTTTATAAGGGATGAGGCAAACTGATCTATCAGGAAGTTCTTGTTACCATAATTGATCGACAACATCCCCGTGGAGCCAACTATTATCATCAAAAAAAAAAAAAATGATTTTTTTTTTCATAAAAATGTTGATAGCTACGTTGTCAGCATTTAAGGTTGTAATAAACAGGTTAACTTTCCTAGCAATGTTTCGGGACTCGATATAGTTGGAAAAAGAAAATATCGCTAACAATAAGGATAACATTGTTTCCTTATTTCTCTGATAGGCCAGTTGTCAGTGATTAAGTTATTTTTTGAACATTGGGAATGTTGATTGTGTTGACCACGTTAGCGTAAACATTTGAAACACATGCATCCTGACTATGATTGAAAGGGTAAAGTATGAAGGTTAAATCATGTTTACCAATGTAATTATTGAAGACCACGTGATCAATTTCCTCCGTAGTAAACGAACTCTGATCCGTAATGATGTTTGAAGGTGTAATATTAAGTTTTAACTTAACATAATTACATTCATTGTATTCTAACCTCATGCCATGTAAGCAGTTATATGGGTAAATTATCCGAGAGTTCCACTTGGAGATTGAAATTGTTTTCACAACAGGGACACAACATCGGATCCCAGGGATAGTATCAACCATAATGGAAAAGGGAGGCATGTTAAACTAAAATGAACCTAAAGCGTTAGACCTGTTAGATGTTTATCTTGATCTCCTACATTTTTTATAGCAAGCAAGGTGGAGTTGGTTTTTCTATTGATGTTTCGACTACCATGATTTGGTAGCCCAATATTTTGCAGCGGGGTTCAATGGAAGCCGGGTACAGGTGAGTGGATTAACGTTTGAAGTTACAGAGCACACAATTTTCAAAGCCACAACTCTGCCCATGGATGGTGACATGGTTTTTCACAACCATATTCTAGAAGGCATAGATATTTCGTCTTTCTTCAAAGAAGAACATGGAGTAGAGAACTGGAAAGTCACGGTTCATAAAAATTGGCTGCAAGACAAATGGTATGTTCCCTTGCGGCTTTTCCAACAATATTTTACTTGTGAAGGATGTTATAATAGGGTCAATTTGTATCATTTTTATTTCTTAGCACATTTGGATGGGCAAATTAAGATTAATCCCTGTTTCTACCTATTGGAAAGCCTCAAACACATGGCTACTAAGTTCAGGGCTAGGGTTAACCCTTCATCACACTTCGTATATCATAAAGCCATGATGAAGCTTCTAATAGAAATCCATTTAGCTAAGTTAGGGAGGACCTAGAAGCATTTCCTTTTCTAGGGAGGGTTCTAGCATTAACCTGCCAGGTGAAAAAGGGGAAGACCCCAAACCATCAGCAGGATGAAGAAAACTCAAACTCAGGTTTCTACTCAGACTCCTATCATTCATGAAGACTCTGAAACCCTGTCTACCTCATTTTCCCCATAGAATCCCAAGGTTTATCAAAGAAAGAGTACTAGGCTTCATAGCCAAAGCCCATACCATTTCAAGGCCCAAAAATCGACATAGTTTCTACTGATGTTTTAGCTCTACCCTTAGAGAATTCCCCTACAGACACATCTACTCCTAAAAATTTGAAGGGAAAACAACCATTGATAGAGGAAGGAAAAAACACACCAACACTTGAGCTTCTCAGACTAGGTAATAAGCACACTAGGCCAAAAAACAAGCTACAGTATAAAATCAAGCTTAAAAGCAACCCAGAGTTAGCTAAGCAAATCATTGGCATAGATATTGTGCCTTTAAAAGACTTCATTATCAATAAGAAGTCTATGAAATCTAAGAAGAGGCCTATAGAGTCTGAGAATAAGCTTAAAAACCATAAAGAAAAAAACAAGTTGCGAAAGAAAAGTCCATGGAGACTAGACAGAACCAGAATCAAAGATTGGACAAGTTGGATGTGTTACTTGAGGCTAAAAGTACCCTTAGCCAATATGTCAGGGTATGAGAAACATTTTTTGTCCACTTTTTTAAAAGAAAAACTTAGTTTTCATTTTGTTGAAAGTTGGCTTGCCACTTTTGTATGCGATATAAACATTGAGAAGAGTTGACAATACCTTTTTCAACATTTTTTGGAAGTCTAGAAGTGTGTTTGTCACCTATTTCGAATAAGATATGCATATTGGTTATAAAATGAATCCTACAAGAAAATGTCGAGAACGCGCCTATCAACAATTTTACAGAAAACAACCACACACATTTATCAACAAAGGAAACCTACAGCAAAAGGATGGCAACATGTTTATCAACGATTTTGAGGTGAAATAGAGATGTTGACATCTCCGTTGTTAGCAATATTCGAAAAGGTTGATCTCCCGATTGTTAGCAATTTTTCTAGAAAATCACAGAACAACAGAGCACATCCAGGAACAATGTTGATAGAGTAGACAAAGGGACCTATTTTAATTGATACGATGATGATAACCTATAGAGGAACTTGTTCTTTTTTCCAGACAATTAGCTGACTAGATCACTTTATTTTCGCCTACATAATAGCATATTTGCCTACATTTTTCTATGATTCATTAGATATTTTCTAAGTTTATTTTTATGCATGAACCTAAAGGATATTTTAAATATATCAGTATTGTAACTATGAGGATCCTATTATTTTGCAAACTGTTATGTGAAACTCTATAAATATAATTTATGAATAATGAAAAAGGGTTGGAAATATTTTGAAAATTTACTTGTAGTCTGGACATGTTTGAGCATCTTAAATGTATTTGCAGTGTTTGATGAGCAGCTTGTATAAAAATCATGTGTTTCATTTCCATGCTAGTATTCCTCTATTATTAATTTTCTCTTTCATGTCTGAAATGTTAGTTTAATGAGATTAGATTTCATGTGATGCTCCTCTCTTAAATTATCAGCCATTAAATACTTGTTGTTCTCAGCTCTTATAAGCTTTGTTTTCTCCCGGTCCTCCTTTCTTCTAAATCTCCAAAACAGTCAAAGGATGTGTTACTCCCATGATTGTGCAAATTTCCCATTAGATATGTGATTTCATTTGGTTGATAGATTGACTCCATGCCCAATGGTAGGTTTTGAGGATCATCCAACCATCTTATACCTAAACCCAAATCTGACCACTTGAACTCAATTGTGAAAACCTTCTACTACAATGACCATAGAGTAGTTGAGTTTTACGGAGAGATCACCCTTTGAGTTGAAGGGCCATCTTTCAACCTAAACGTGGTTTGAGGTTACCTTAGGGTTTCTCCTTGCAGAGAGGGTTTTCTTGAAGTGATAACAAGGCCCACTCAAGTTGTATTGGAATTGGATAATGTTGGAATTTTAATAATTTTATTTTATATTATAATTATATGTAGAGGTGCTTTCCAATTCTTTATGGATGAGATGTTGTAATGTCATGTTTTGAAGAGTGTTTGGAGTCTAGTGTAGTAAATTTTCTCATCGACATTTTGGGTTAAGTATCACAACCAATCATTAGGAAAAAACAATATCTATTGTTATGTTATGTTATCTAAACATTTTTGACTTGGTCAAATTATATAAAAATAAAAATAAAATAAAATGAAAGAATAAAATTAATAATTATAATTATTATAATTAACTATTCCCTAGATCCATCTTAACGCGGGATCTATCAAGCTTGTAGAGGAATCAAATCTCTTTTCACTTTAAAAGAGGTTTGCACTTCAAGAGATTTTCACAGAGAGTGATCAAATCTCTTGAGGTGCAAACCTCTTTTAAAATGAAAAGAGATTGAATTCCTCTCCTCTCTTGGTAGATACATAGTTAAGACGGATCTAGGCTGGAATTAGTTATGTGAAGCTATATAAATGTGGAGTTTATATTAAAGTTTTGTATAATTTGAATGGGTTTAATAGTTAAGGAATGTAGAGCCAACACTAAAGATTTGTATAATTTGAATAGGTATAATAATTAAGAAAAAAATTTCCTTAAAGAATTACATATTCAAATCTAAAAGAGATAGAAATAGAGTATATACACATAATCAAATTACTTAACAAAAATGGTAACCTTAAAATAATTAATAATATTATTATTATTTAAAATTTCAATTTTTATTTAATGGTATTTTTTTATTAATTAAATTTATTATAAAAATTAATTACAAAATTAATTTATTAATTTAAAATATATCCAATTATTAAAAATTAAATAAAAACAAAATTCATTTCAAAAATTATTCAAACTTATTAATTAAAATTATCTAGTCTTTAAACAAAAGACAGTCATATCTGGTCTTATTCAAGTTAAACAAAACCCAATCAAATATATTCAAATTTATCATAATCTCATTAGGGAATACATAGTTTGATTAACTTTGGTAGAAGGTTTAAGTTTATTATGTCACTTATTTTTATTTATTTTTAAGTTAAACAAAGCCCACTCAAATATATTCAAATTTATCATTTAAATTTATCTAATCTCATTAGGGAATACATAGTTTGATTAACTTTGGTAGAAGGTTTAAGTGTCTTTATTATGTAACTTATTTTGTTTTGTAAATTGGTTTTTAGTGTAATTTTATTATCTAAGCATGGTCTCATTTACAAATAAGTAATATGTTTGGTAGAAGGTTTAAGTGTCTTTATTATGTCACTTATTTTGTTTTTTAAATTGGTTTTTAGTGTAATTTTATTATCTAAGCATGGTCTCATTTACAAATAAGTAATATGGTGGATCTTTGATAGATAATTGTTGAATGAGATAGGAATAAAAATAAAATAAAATTGGTGGCATGGCTTTGAGACTTATTTTAAAATTTGGGAATGGGTATGAAATATTTCTAGTTGATTATGAATTTAAGATTGTGGGATTGTTTATAGAACTTTTAGTTTATAAATTAAGATTTTGGGAGCAATTTTATTTGTACTTTCTATGTAATATGCTATTGACTTGACAAATTTGGTAAAATTCATAGGAAAAATGGACCATGGGATTATCACTTTTTTTCACTGAATTATCCAACCATTCCCATAATTCCCTCACTTCACTATATTTCACTAGATTATCTAAAAAATATGCATGTTGTTTATTCCCCCATTCATTATTATTACAACAAGTGGATCTCTTCTTTTTCTTCTTCTTTTTTCTTTTATTTTTCTTTTTACTTTTTTATTTTTGTGGAAAAACATATGAACAATTTTTGAAACCAACGTTTCGGACTAGCTTAGCGAGTCCATCATCAGGGCAATGTGATTTGTATTTTGAGAAGAGAGAGCGTGAAATTATGGAGCTATTAATAGTTAATTGAAAAAATATTTGATGTCTTCTTTTATTGCTCTAATAGCCATTGTTTATAAAGACCTTGTAGACATATCTAATGTTTTCAAGATAAGACTAATCAATTTTTTGAAGTCATTTACTACATCCATATGGCTATACCCACTACCTTGTTGTGTAGATTTAAAGGCCAATTAGTTCAGTTACTCATCTTAGAGAAAAAAAAAAAAGAGAAAATTTATCTAGTTTTTCCTCTGTTCAAGAACTTGTTAGTATTCATTCAATTTTTTTTGTGTGTGATTTGAATAATGAGTTGTGAGTAATGGGATGTTTAAGAGCAATGAGTGGTAATGAATTTTATATTGCAAACATATCAATTCCCACTTTTTATTTTCCTGAAGATGATGCTTTTATTGTTGATGCAAAGAGCATGGTGTATGAACATCAACTGATTATGTATACGAGATATAAGTTTGAAGAGGTTTTAGGAGCTTACTAGAGCTAGGGATTAAAGAGAAAGAGTGAGTTAGATAATTTCAAATTCAAATGAATAATGATTTCTATTATTTTGTGGAACCAACAAGAACTTCTATATCCATTTTCATTTGCATTTGACAGACGTGTCCCATCATGAACATGTTATTTCAATGAAGATAATTAATACAATGTTTTGCATCGATGTAGTGTGGAAGTTTGATATATAGATATATATGTATGTATTGACTAAATAACATAATATATTTCACTTTACACTATTTTCACACTTATTTAATGGCATCTTTATATAATGTAAATTTAAAATATGAACATATACATACATGCATATATAGTTGCATTTGGAGAAATACCTCCATGGGAGCATTTTTTTCACCTAAATATAGACATAAGCTTGAGTATTAGGTGCCATCCCCTTTCCAAGCAATGAAAAAACAAGGGGGAAATTACTAATATTTTACCTCTCGCTAGATTTACAACAACATTTACAACCAAGAAAGTTACTCTTCAACCCTTTAATTCTAAAACAATCCCATTGTCCAACTTCTCTTTCCCACAAAACCTTGGACATCACAAGGAATTGGATCCCCTTCACCAATGAATAATCCCTTAGTTTATCCCACTTCCCTTTAATGCTACTATGCAAGTTGGCTAGGAAAATATCCAATGTTAGAAGCTAGGAAATATCAATTGTAGCAATTACAAACACTCACAACCATGGTTTTCCTCATATAGTCATAATAAGTAAACCTATGGAAACACCATACCCATGAGAATTATGGAATATCAGCATGATCAACTAACATATGAGCATCATCTCAACATACGTGAATGGTGTCCCAATGTATCAACATGGTAGTATTCTTCTCGGTGGATTAGCATATCAACATCCCGACACCTTTCTTAGTGTGTCTATATGTCTCTCAGCATACATGAATGGAAACCTCCTCTAAGGTCACCCCTCATGCCCACTCACTTGTCAAGGATACATTGAACAAATTACTTTTCCCAAAGGTAGAATAAATTCCTTCCCAAGGTTTGCATGAATATATGACTTGCATGGAGACCACATGCCCCTAATATAAGGGTTTAGAAATAAACATAACACAAATAGTATAAATGGATATGAATATTTGGAAGATAGACACTTAGCAAGCTCAATAAATATTATTTTATTGATCACCCCCTATTTCTGCTCTCATTGTTTCATTTCCTCCACGAAACACCTAGTAAGATATAGCTCCAAGTGCACCTTTTTATATTATCATTATTTTATATAACTTCCAAAGTAATCAAATGTAAACCACTTGCCCACTTACCACATACTTACTCTTCATGTTCATGCTCATAGGGGGTATTACATAAAAGGACAAGACATAAATTAGGAGAAGAACATGTTGGGGAAAGTCACCTATAATGTACTTTCTATTGATGGTGACAATATATGCACAATTGGGCCTTAAGTTTCGAATAAATGGCTAAGAAAAATAAGTGGTGTAAATCAATCAAGAAGAAACAAACATGGAATTCAATGGAGTTACCAACATAGAAAGAGATAATTAGATACACATGGATGTACAACACTATAAATTTTGATGGTAATGGACAAGCATAAAGTGTGTTTGGTAACAAAAGTTTGTGGACATAAAGAGGCATCAATTATGAGGAGACCTCCACTCTAGTCGCGAAGATGAATATAATCTAAAAAATAGTAACACTTGTTATGTAATTTAGAATGGAAACTGCATTTAATATATGCAAAAAGTAATAAGGTATATATGGATTAATTAGGAAGTCTGCATGGAGTGATCACTTGTACTCATGCAACTTGGAAAATATAATTTAACGTTTAATTTTTCATGAGAATCTCTTTATGATTTGAAGAAAGAATTAAAGGCATTAAGCACAAGGATTGATGAATACATAAAAGATACCAAGTCCCAAGAAAGACATTTATATATGAATTGACATGTGAAGAAAACTCACAATAGAGATTTATTAATGTATAAATTAGCATGTAGATTCAAAACTGCTCATGAAATTTACTAAATCACAAGACTTGAAGCTACTATACTGATTTGTGAGAGTTAACTCATCATCTAAAACAAGAATCATTGACATGCAAAAGGAAACATCACACACACAAATATTTATATAGGGGAAAGTAGCTGCTCAAAAACCCTTACTATATGTATTGCATTAATAAGATAATAGAGAAGAAATACAATGCTTGATAAAGCCTAATCACACCCTGCACTAGTATAGTCTATCCCTCTACTTGACTGACTGAACTTGTCCCAACACTAAGCTAGTTTTCCAAGCCTCCAAGCTCTTATTTCCTTGCGATGTTCCCTTGGGAAATTGCCCCTATTTTTTAGGAATTTTACACCAAGGAATTGCACAATTACCATAGGCCAATCCTCTTACTGCATGCACCACCTGCACAACTTGGATTAGTTTAGAACTGATAGTACATTGTTCTTGACCTCCAATCTCAAATGGGTAACTCAAATTATCTACATGCAACAATTATTTTGGGCTAATTGATCAGTTAATTGGTTGATCGCTCATTGTGGAAAAATTTCCACACCCACAACTTGACTTCCACTAGTTCTTCTGACAATTAGAGCTAGTTAAACTGACAATAACTCAAACTAACTAAAATAGATTGCTACAAATTAGAACTCAATCATGTAGAACTAAACTCAATTGTTTCCAACTTGAATTTACTGAGTTAACTGAGTGACAAGAGCCATGCCACCTCAGTTAACTACCTCTAAGTATTCTGCTGAAATAGAAATTTGAATTTTATTCTAGTTTGACCAAGGCAAAGTCAAAAATAGATTTTATTGTTGCATTTTCAACACTCTCTCTCAGCAATAAATGTATTATTAGATACCACAATTCTTCTTCTATGGAAATCGAATTTTCATCTTAACAAAGCGTTTATCAAAATAGCTTCATATTTTTCCTCTGTTAGAATGTACTACAACAACATAACCTTTGCTTCTTGTTGTACCAAGAAACTGTTGCTGGCCCAACACTTAAAATTCCTCCTGAAGTGATTTTCCTATTTGATGAACTCCCATCCCAATTTGCATCTGTGAAGCCTTGCAGCTTCACTCCCTCTATTTGTTTGTACCAAAGACCAAACTGAGTAGTGCCTCTGAGGTGTCTCAACACATGCTTTGTTGCCTTCCATTAGAGTGTGGTTGGATTAACTATTTCTTGAATAAGTTGTTTAATTGCATAACACATGTCCGGTCGTGTGTTCGCCAAATACATGAGTGAACCCACAAGCTACCTGTAAATGGTAGCCTCCATTGCCTCCCTTGAAGTAGCATCCTCCTTCCTCCATTTTACCACTAGAGGAGTCTCCATGGGTTTGCACTTGTCCATGCAAAACCTTGAAGTATCTCATTGGCATACTGTTGATGGTGCTGGGCCTGCCAACATTCAGGGGATCTCCCCGATATGAAGTCCAAACTAGACCTCACAATGTTTGGTGTAGGATTCCCATCCGGTATGATGACTCGGTTGCAATTATCTTAAAGATATGCCTTAGCTCTTGCTTGTCAGCACATGATAGTGGTATATTTAGTCTTCAAACAACGAGGTTCGTGTGCCTAGTGAGTGCTTTGTATCGCTTGTGTCAAAGTTCTTTCACTGTAGAGGGAGAGGGTGAGAGTGGGTCTCAAGTCGAAAGGTAATAGTCCCAACTCTGTTAGAGACACACAAAATAGTAGGATCTGCACAGTTTTCAGCGAAGAAGTCCACACGGATGCGACAGTCACAAACAAAAGGTGAACATATAGCACGTACAACACCCATTGGAATAGTCCAAACAAGTGTGATTGTCGTTATAACAAGTTTACAAGAATGAATCTGTCGAGTGTCCAACGGAATAGCCCATAAGGGCAAGACAATGTTAACAACTGATACAACACATTTCCAATAGAATATGCACAAAAACAACTAAAATAGTTCAACTATATTAATACAGGTTAAAACAACATGCATTACAAGTGTCCAAAGAATAGTCTTACAAACAAATACAATACATGTGTGAAAACATGTTGGCCAGTTAACAGGCTTTTGAATTAAGATAAAGTTCGAAGACACATCCGTACACCATACATCACTAACCTCAGTAGCGGGGCATTGGAGCCACTGCTCACTCCTCAAAGAAAAGACTACAAACTCTCAAGGCTATGTGGGAGGAGCCAAGGTGAAAATTCCTTTGCATGTACAAATGAGGGGTATATATAGCCAAGGGTGAAATTGACCCCTGTGACTGTTCAACTTCCCTCATGACTATTTGACTTCATCTATGGGTCTCTTGGACTTCCACGTTACATTTCATTGATTACATAGTTATGAACCAAAGTAGTGATGTGGTTGAGGAAACTCACGACACAACTCGACATGATGTTGCAGGTATGCACATGCTGGTTGTGTTGTTCGTGTAGAGGTGTCATGCTGCTAAGTGATGAGTGTGCTCGTGGTGTACCATAGCTTCACCTCTGCATGGAAGAGTGCACAGAGTCTTCAATGGTCTTGGTGTTCACTTGATATTTCATGCATGTGCATGTGTTTCCTTCGCTTGCTACTTGGTATGCTTCATGTGTTCATCCAACCACAAGCAAGTCTTCTAGCATGCGTTCCTTGTTCATCCCATTCGTCGTCGTGCCATGTCTCATCCATGTACTTATTTCTATAATCACTCATGATGAGACGACATCAAATTTAGAAATACCCTAGTCTACCATGATGTATTGCCTTTATTTTTTGGTGTAGGTGACTGGGAGAGAGGACAAGGCTCTGAAACAACACAAAGCACATGTCAGGCCGAGATGTGAGGCTACGGGGTACTGTCCAGAAAAATTGTGTAAAGGTCACTAGGAGGCTAGGATGATCAATCCGGAATAAAAGTGACATTCTATGGGATCTGGCTCAGCCGAGAGGCATAACTGTGCAAATTTTACTTGGAAGGTAGTGCGGGAAATAGAGGACACTAGTAATGAAAACCTCATAGAACTAGGAGGAAGTCATGCTGCACATGTTTGCACAGTTTCCAGGCTGAGCAGGGTGTTGGGTAGCCAGTGGACAGTCCAGGAAAACTATGCAATTATTAGGAGGAGTAGTAGGTTGGCTGACAGGGGGACTGATTGAAAAAACTGCGCAATTTCTAGAGATAGTGCAGTGATAGGCAATGGGTGCTTGTCCCTCTTGTCTGTGCAATTTCTTCAATCAGTGGAGGCGGGCATGCTAACAACTTCTATGCAATTTTTTGGAGGAGTGAAGCCCGAGGTCACTACCCAGTCAAACTCTCTGGTTGACTAGTGCGAGGCTTGATGGATTGGCTTGCTGGAAGCGCAGATTGAAATGGATTCTTGGGAAACTTCTACGTTGTTCTGGGTGACAGTCAACCAGGTTGATTCCAAGATCACACAATGCAGACTGCTTCGGAGGCAACCTCAAGCTTTGCGCAATTCTAGGTAGCAATACTTGGTCAATGAGGGCTGAGACTCGGCAATACAGCTTAGTGGAGGTCCAATTAATGGAGGGTGGTTTGGTCGACAGATCTTCAGCAACATGGTTAAGTGTGTGAGCAAGTGAACTCGTGTATACATCACCTTGCAAACACACACTCAAAATGACTTGATGACAAGACATCTCGATACAACAAGACAATATATGCTCAGTGTGACTGAATGCGAGACTGTCTAATGGTGAAAGCGACAAGTGTGACACTTCAGATAGACCTTCACATGATTGTGACAACACTTGTGTGACAATTCTTACAACATCATGTGTGAGTGCGATAGATGTTTACATAGCAAACACAACTCAAACAAAAACCTTCAACATCACCAGAACAAGGTTGCAAGCATGACATAGCTATCAACATGCCGAAGATGAGAGTTGGTCAAACAAGTGAAAAGGAAGCAATACATGTAGAGGAAACACATGAAATGACCTTTTGTGTTTGTACACATGCATGTTATTGAGGATAGGATGCTATGACAATGACAAGCAGTTCATGCAAACTCAACTAAGAGGTGCACTCCAAAAGGTGTTATTTACTTACCATACTTATGCTCGAGATGATCATGCATCCAACGAAGTTTGCACAGTCATAGTATTTTTTCATTACTTGGTCTCTTGGTCCTTCTCCTCGACTCCTTGGGAGTGATCTCAGCATTTCACCTTTTCCTGTAATCATTGAGGGATGGATCAGCGCGGTTTCAGCAGGAAGTGATTATTGCTGGGATTAGACCATATCAAGATGATTTGCGTAGTTTCTGAATGCAAGATAGATAGGGAAGCTTGGACAACACTATGCATTTTTAGGCACGGGACACTACTGTGGAATGCTCTTGGGAGGAAACCTTTGCACAATTTATGAGTATAGTGTAGCCCAGGAAGCTGAGAGGCAATACTTTGCAGTTTTAGGTGACAGTGGGTTCTGGCTGGGGAAGGACACTGGAGGAAACCACTGCGCAGTTTTGGATGCCAAGGGATGTTGGGGACTTTGCACACTGTGGGGTTTCAGTGGGAAAGGGAGGAAGCTTGATAGTTGCAGGAGCAAAGTGAAAACTTCTAAGAAGCTGGATGAGGCTAGGTTGCTTGGGAATTGGCTAAGTGTGAGATCAATGACACATATGTAAACATTGATAGGACTCGACTGTGATCACACACAGACACTTAATGACACAACGTAGACCATCCAGAATGCATAAGGCATACTTTTCTTGATGCAACAACCTTCGTGACAAGAGTGCATGAAGTGACTGTGAAACATGACTATGTGATGAAACCCACTCATATGCACACAATTCCCTTGAAGGAAAACAACATTCCTTTTTATGCCAAACAACAACCCCTATGCCCAAAGGTGACACATGTTGCATAAAGGTGAGAACATGAACAACTCTTAAGATTAAGGAGGAGAAGCTTGAGATCATCTACTTACCAACAAGTGACCAAGGATGATCGATCACAGGATCCAAGGTAGGCTCCGAAATTTTCATCCGAGCCAAAATTTTGGAGGGTTGTTGTAGCCACTACAGGATTGGAAACACACTGGTAGAACTCCAGCTCTTTGTATAGACCTTGTTTCGTGACAATAAGTCTAACCTTTTTGAAAGTATTATTTGATTCTTTAATTGTGATGGATTCCACACTAGCTTGTGTTAAATATGTAGTCCCTACCATTCTCTTGATTAGTCAGCACACATTCCAAGCCAAATCAACTTAGTTGTTTCAATTGGGGATGAGGGTTATATTTATGCACAATTAAATATAACCATTAGATTTTAAGTTTCATCTCTGGTGTTGTTATGTTGCCAACAGGCTTGGACATTACCTCGATGGTGTCATGTAGGAACACAAGCATTGCTCTGCTGCCAGCGAGCCTAGTCAGTACCCCGACAGAGTTACTTGCATCACCTTTCTGCATAAGAAGCCTTTCTCTTCTTTCACCTTATTCATTTTTCATTTTTTCATTTTTTCAAAGAACTGTGCATAGGCACTTATTTATTTTAGAGGCGGAAGTGGGATCTTGACTTATTGAGACCATAAGAGGTTGTTCCTTCAAAGAAGTATGTTATATATACCTCTGACATACTCGTTAAGATTTCCCCTCTCACCTTACTCTATTTGATTGAGTTCACAAGGGTTAACCCAAAAGAATTTATTAGAGTAGGCAGTACTAGTTAACAATGCAAGCATTGTGTTTTCGCCAAGACTCACTCTGAATAAAACATATTTTCCATCGAGGCACCATCGATTGAAGACAACAAGTTCTTCATAAAGAGAGAGGACAACAAAAAACCAGATGTTGATAGTTGTACAAGTATTCTTAGATTTTCCTGGCTTGTCTTGAGAGCCAAACTTGGTTTCATGAGAGGCTAACCTACGGGTGCAAGCAAGCAAAGAAAGAAAAAAGGGAAAAGTGTAAGTAAGCAAAGTAAGCAATCAAGAAAACCAAAACAAGTAACAAAGAAAATAGACATGCAAACCAGAAAGAAAAGCAAAGTAAGAAGCAAAGACTACTCCTCCTCCTATGCAAAATTATGCATGGGCCTACTCACGTGAAGTGATATTTCCAATGTAGCCACCGATGCATTGGCTGGCCCATGTTGGTGAAGGCATGAAAAATATGCACGTAAACCAGTGAACAAGAAAGATTAATCAATGAATACCAACACACTATGAGTTCTAAAACATCCACAGAAAATAAAAGAGTGAATGCACAAGATAGACATTATGTGAACTTAACATTGTGTTGTGACACACTACGTACAAATTATAAGCATGTACACTCACTTGACTGTGACGGACAAGCATACATGAGAAAGAGAGACAACTTACACCTTGCAAGTGTGCTTGTTGTGTATGATTGCTCCAATGCAATGGGATCATGTGATTTAGGTGGAGCAAGCAAAGTCTGTGTATTGGATTAATCTTCAATGCAAGAAGATGAGTGATGAGGATCCTTGGGTGTTTCAAAAATTTTCTGATGAAAAGTGGAACTAACCTCAGGACAACAAGGTCCTGACATAACCATCAGCTCAGGCTGAAGTGCCTCGACATCCTACGAGGTTTCCACTTTGTCAATAGAGAGATCGTCGGAGACCAGTGGCTTAGGAAGATTAACTGTGAGTGAATCAACATCATGAACCAATGAGGAAGTACATAGATAAGGACAACCACGAGCAAAAAATTCAGGATTTTCATCAGCATCCTCATGATCTGATGAACCATGCAGAGAGGTTGATGAGAAATAAGAAAGTTCACCCTATGTGTTTTATAAAATGACAGATGACAAATGGGATGGATTTTCAGAGGAAGACGTGTCCTCTCCGCGATGTAATGACAGGCTAACATTTGGTGTGTCCCATGGATGATCGAAAGTAGGAACATCCAGAGATGATTTTTCATAGGGAAAAACAAAAATGGCATAATCACAAGAGATGTCAGGATAGAGTGGATGAGGTGCAGATGGAAGGGAGTCATCCTTCACCACGGTTTCTTCTTTAGATTCTCACACACAGTCATCATGAATGATAGTGCAGGTTGGCTGCACAACACCAACTTCGTCAACAACTTGATCCTCATTCACAACAAGTGTGGAGTCCAGAACAAAAGAACACAAGATAGTACAATCTGAAGGATCAGCAGAATGATGGAATGGAGGTTGAGGTAACAAGTCCACATGACAACCAGTAGGCTTGCAATCCAAATCTACGTAGACATTGAAAGCAGGTGGGGTGGGAGGATATGACAGTTTGGTAGATGTTTGCGCACCTTCTCCCACCTCAAACTATGGAGCTAGAGTTGTTTGATGAGAAGAGGATGGACAGTGACTTGTGACAGTGATCTTATCCGTCTTAGATTTGGCAGCTCTAACACCGAGGTATGCTAGGATGTATTTGAATGATTCTAAGAATTAAGGATTTTTGGATATGTAAAGAAGATACTTAAATCTTCCACTGATAAATTCCCAATCAATTTCATCTTCAGGAAATCGGTATGCAAGATTACAAAAGTATGTGTGAAATTTCTCAACAGATTCATTAGGTGCTTTCCATAATTTTAGAATTTCTTTATTGACTGCTTAACGGTCAAAATGATGGAAAGCATCGTCTATCACTACGATCAACTGAGTGAGAGAGTGAATAGAGTTCTCTGGCAACATGGCACACTATAGCAGTGGGTGCCCTTGAAGCATGTGTGAAAATAACACGCACCTTATGTAATCTTCATGGATTTTATACTTGTGACATATAATTGTAAAGGCCATTCCATGTTCAAGTTAGGCCATTCTTCCTTCACCTTCATATGTGTATTGTGAAAAGAAATTCCAAAGCTCCTCCAAGATTTCAAAGTCGTGTCCATAATAGATACACTCCAAAAGAGAAATTAGGTGGTTAGTCATCATAAGTATGCAAATATTCAAAATAGATTGTGAGGACTCAGCTTGTCATCTGGTCCTCCTAGAGCCATAAATGTTGACGTTGTTGGACCCGTCAACATTCAGAGGATCTCCCTGATATGAAGTCCTAACTAGAACTCAAACCATTTGGTCTAGGAGTCCCATCTGGTATGGTGGCCCGGCTTCCATTATCTTAAAGATATGGTTTAGCTCTTACTTGTCAGCACATAAGAGTGGTATACTTAGTCTTCAAAAATCTAGGTTCATGTGCCTGGTGAGTGCTTAATGTCACTTGTGTCAAAGTTCTTTCACTACGAGAGAAAGTGAGAGTGGGTCTCAAGTCAAAAGGGAATATTCCCAACTCTGTTAGAGACACACAACACAGCAGGATCTATGCAACTTCTAGCAGAGTAGTCCACATGGATGTGGTAGTCACAAACACAAAGTGAACAGATAGCACTTACAACACCCATCGGAATAGTCCACATGAGTGTGATGATCGTTATTACAAGTTTATAAGAATGAATTTGTCGAGTGTCTTGTGGAATAGTCCACACGGGTGAGACAATATTAACAAATGATACAACATATTTCCAACAACATATGCACTAAAACAACCAAAATAGTTCAACTGTCTTAATACCGGTTAAAGCAACATGCATTACAAGCCTCCAAAGAATAGTCATACAAAATAATACAATACATGTGTGAAAATGTGTTGTCTTATTAACATGATTCCGAATTAAGCGAAAGTTCTAAGACACATCTATACACCATACATCACTAACCCAGATAGCTGGGTGTTGGAGCCACTGCTCGCTCCTCAAAGAAAAGACTACAAACTCTCAAGGCTATGTGGGAGGATCCAAGGTGAAAAGTCCTTTGCATGTACAAATGAGGGGTATATATAGCCAAGGGTGAAACTGACCCTTGTGATTGTTCGACTTCCCTCATGATTGTTCGAATTACATGACTCTTTGACTTCATCCATGGGTCTCTTGGATTTCCACATTACATTACATTGATTACACAATTATGACCCAAAGTAGTGATGTGTCTGAGGAAACTCATGACACAAATCGACATGACATTGCAGGTATGCACATGTTGGATGTGTTGTTCATGTCAATCTACTGTTCTACTGAGTGATGAGTGTGGTCGTGGTGTACCATAGCTTCACCTCTACATGGCAGAGTGGGAAGAGTCTTCAATGGTCTTGGCATTTGTTTGATAGTTCGTGCATGTGCATGTGTCTCCTTCACTTGCTACTTGGTATGCTTCGTATGTTCGTCCAACTGTGAGCAATTATTCTAGCATGCACTCCTTTTTCATCTCGTTCGTTGCCACACCATGTCTCATCCATGTACCTATTTCTGTAGTCACTCATGATGAGACAACATCAAATTCAAAAATCCCCTAGTCTACCATGATGCATTGTCTTTCGTTTCTGGATGTAGGTGATCGGGAGAGAGGACAAGGCTATGAAACAACGCAGAGCACATATCAGGCCGGGATGCGAGGCTCTGGGGCACTATCAAGAAAAATTGCGTAGAGGTCACTGGGAGGTTTGGATGAGTAGTCTGGAACAACAGTGACATTTTTTGGGATCTGGCTCAGCTAGTAAGGTAGAACCACAAAATTGTTACTAGGAAGGCAGTGCTGGCAACAGATGACACTCAATGAAAACTACATAGATTTTTAAGGGAGGCTAGGAGCGGGTTTTGGGAGCTTGTTGGCAAAAAATCAACATAATTGGGAGGCAGTCACGTTGAACATGTATGTGCAGTTTCTGGGCTGAGCAGGGTGTCAGGCAGGTGGTGGAAAGTCCAGAAAAACTCCACAACTTTCAGGAGGAGCACCAGGCCAGCTGGTGGGGGGGTTGATTGATAAAATTGTGCAATTTCCAGAGACAGTACAATGGTAGGAAGCGTGTTTCTGTCCATCTTCTCTGCACAATTTCTTTAGTCAGCAGAAGTAGGCATGCTAACAACTTCTATGCAATTTTTGGGAGGAGTGAATCCTAGGGTCATTTCCTGGTCAAACTCTCTAGTTGACCAGTAGGAGGCTTGATGGATTGGCTTGCGGGCAGCATAGATTGAGATGGATTCTTGGGAAACTTCTACGTTTTTCTCGATGACAATTAGCCAAGTTGATTCCAAGATCACGTACTGCAGACTACCTAGGAGGCAACCTCAACCTCTACGCAATTATGGGCAACAGTACTTGGTCACTAACGACTTAGACTAGGCAGTGCAGCTTAGTGGAGGTCCGGCTAATGGAGGGTGGTCTGTTTGAAATATCTTCAACAACATGGTTAAGTGTGTGAGCGAGAAAACTCGTGTATACATGAACTTGCGAACACACACTCAACATGACTTGATGACAAGATATCTCGAACCAACAAGACAACGTATGCTCAGTGTGACTGACTGCAGGACTATCTAATGGTAAAAGCGACAATTGCAACACCTTAGATAGACTTTCGGATGACTATGATGACACTTGCACAACAGTGCTTACAACACCATGTGTGAGTGTGATAGATTTTTACATATCGAACACAACTCAAACACAAACCTTCAACATCACTAGAACAAGGTCGCAAGCATGACATAATAATCAACATGTCAAAGATAAGAGTTGGTCAAACAACCGAAAAGGAAGCAAGACATCTAGAGGAAACACATGAAATGACCTTTTGTGTTTGCGCACATGCATGTTACTGAGGATATGATGATATGACAATGACAAGCAATCTGACAAACTCAACTAAGAGGTGTACTTTGAAAGGTGTTTTTTACTTACCATACTTATCCTCAAGATGATCATGCATCCAATGGATTTTGCATGTGGTCCTGATATGTTTCCATTAATTGGTATTTTGATCCTTCTCCTCGACTCCTCAGGATTGATCTTAGATGTCACCTTTTCTTGTAGTCACTAAGAGATGGATCAACACGGTTTCAGCAGGAAGTGACTGTTGTCGAGATGAGGCCATAGGAGGCCCATTTGCACAGTTTTTGAATGCAAGACAAACATGGCATCTTGGACAACACTACACATTTTTGAGGCACACAACACTACTGCAGGATGGGGGTCTTGGGAGGACACCTCTGTGAAATTTCTGAGTGCAGTGCAACCCAGGCAACTAAGAGGCAATACTGGACAGTTTCTGTTGATAGTGGGTTTTGGCTGGGGAAGAACACTCGAGGAAACCAATATGAAATTTTGGATTCCAAGGGATGTTGGGGTCTTTGCGCACTGTGGGGTTTCAGTGGACAAGGAAGGAAGCTTGATGGTTTTAGGAGAAAAGTGCAAAGTTCCAGGAATCTGGATGAGGCTAGGTTTCTTGGGAAATGGTTGTGTGAGACCAGTGAAATAGATGTAAAAAGTGATAGGACTCGACTACGATCGCACACAGACACTTAGTGACACAATGTAGACCATTAAGAATGCATAAGACATACTTTTATTCATGAAACAACCTTCGTGACAAGAGTATGTGAAGTGACTGTGAAACATGTCTATGTGATGACAACCACTCAAACGCACACAATTCCCTTGAAGCAAAACAACATTCCCTTTGTATGCCAAACAACAACCCCTATGCCCAAAGGTGACACATGATGCATAAATGTGAGAACATGAACAACTCTTAAGATCGAGGGGAACCTTGAGATCATCATCTTACCAACAAGTGACCAAGGGCGATCGATCACAGGATTTAAGGTAGGCTCCAAAATTTGCATGCAAGACAAAATTTTGGATGGTTGTTGTAGCCACTACAACATTGGTGACACACTGGTAGAACTCCATCTCTTTGTATAGACCTTGTTTCGTGAACATTGAGTCTAACATTTTAGGAAGTATTGTTTGATTCTTTGATCATGATGGCTTCCACACTAGGTTATGTGAAAGATGTAGTCCCTACCATTCTCTTGATCGGTCAGCACACATTCCAAGCCAAGTCAACTTAGTTATTTCGATTGGGGATGAGGGTTATATTGATGCACAAGTAATATAACTATTAGGGCTTAAGTTTCATCTCTAGTGTTTCTCCACTGCAAGCAGGCCTGGACAACACTCAATCAGAGTCACACAATAACACAAACTTTGCTTCGCTACCAGTGAGCCTACTCAGTACCCCGCCTTATTTGTTTTTCATTTTTTTAAGGAACTGTGCATAAGCACTTATTTATTTCAAAGGCGGAAGAGGGATCCTGAATCATTGGGAGCAGAAGAGGTTGTTCATTCATAGAAGTATGTTATATATACCTCTGACATACTTTTTAAAGTTTCCCCCTTCACCTTACTTTCTTTGACTAAGTAGACATGGTTTAACCAAAAAGAACCAATTAGAATAGGCAATACTAGTTAACAGTGCAAGCGATGTGTTTTCACCGAGACTCACTTTGAATAGAACGTATTTTCCAACGAGGAATCATCGATTGAAGACAACAAGTTCTTCATAAAGAGAGAAGACAACAAATAACTAGATGTTGATAGCTGTACAAGTCTTAGATTTTCCCGGCATGTCTCAAGAGCCAAACACGGTTTGATGAGAGGCCAACCTATGGGTGTAAGCAAGCAAAGAAAGCAAAAATCATAAGTAAGCAAAGCAAGCAAGCGAGAAAACCAAACTAGGTAAGCAAGAAAACAAACATGTGAACCAGAAAGAAAAGTAAAGCAAGAAGCAAAGACTACTCCTCCTCCTATGCTAAACAGTGCATGGGCCTACCCACGTGAAGTGATATTTCCAATGCAGCCACCGACACATTGGCTGGCCCATGTTGGCGAATGCATGAAAGTATGCATGTAAACTAGTGAACAAGAAACATTGATTAGTGAAGACCAATACGCTCTGATTCCTAAAACATCCATAGAAAAGAAAAGAGTGAATGCACAAGACAGACATTCTACGAAATTAACATGGTGTTGTGACACACTACTTGCAGATGATAAGCATGCACACTCACTTGACTGTGACAAATAAGAAAACATGAGAAAGAGAGACAACTAATGCCTTTCAAGTGTGCTTGTTGTGTACGATTTCTCCAATGCATGAGCGATGGGATCATGTGATTCAGGTGGAGGAAGTGAAATCTGTGTATTGGATTGATCTTCAATGCATACATATGAGTTATGAGGAGCCTTGGGTGTTTTAAAAATTTTCTGATCGGAAGTGGATCTAATCTCAGGATAGTGAGGGTCTGACATAACCGTCAGCTCAGGCTGAAGTTCCTCGACAACCTGTGAGGTTTCCACTTCGTCAATAGATAGATTGTCGGAGACCAGTGGCTTAGGAAGATCAATAGTGAGTGAATCAACTTTGTGATCCAATGCGGAAGTACATAGATCACGAAAACCGAGATCATAAAATTCGGGATGTTCATCAGCATCCTCATGATCTGATGAATCATGCAGAGGGGAAGTTCACCCTATATGTTTTCAAAACTGAAAGATGACAGATGGGATGGATTTTCAAAGCAAGATGTTTCCACTCCACAATGTAATGACAAGCTGACATCTGGTGTGTCCTGTGAATGATCGAAATTAGAAACATCCAGAGATGAGTTTTCACAGAGAAAATCAAAAGTGGCAGAATCACAAGAGATGTCAGGATAAAGCAAATGAGGCACAGATGGGAGGGAGTCATCCTTCACTTTGGTTTCTTCTTTAGATTCTTGCACACACTCATCATGAATGATAACGTAGGTTGGCTACACAACACCAACTTTGAAATCTCGGAGGATCCTCATTGACAACAAGTGTGGAGTCCAGAACGAAAGAACACAAGATAGTACAATCCAGAGGATAAACAGAATGTGGGGACAAAGGTTGAGGTAACAAGTCCACATGACAACCAGCAGGCTTGCAAGCCAAATATACACATACATTGAGAGAAGGTGGGGTTGGAGGATGTGATAGTTTGATAGATGTGGGCGCACCTTCTCCCACCTCACACTACCGAGATAGAACTATTTGATGAGAAGAGGACAGACAATCACTCGTGAAAATGATCTTTTCCGGCTTAGATTTGGAAGCTCTAACACCGATGTATGTTGAGATGTATTCAAATAATTCTAAGAATTGTAGATTTCTGGATATGTAAAGAAGATACTTAAATCTTCCACCGATAAATTCCCAATCAATTTCACCTTTAGGAAATCAGTATGCAAGATTACAAAAGTGTGTGTGAAATTGCTCAATGGATTCATCAGGTGCTTTCCATAATTTCAAAATTTCTTTATTAAGTGCTTGATGGTCAAAATGATGGAAAGCATCGTCTATCTCTATGATCAACTAAGTGAGAGAGTGAATAGAGTTCTCGAGCAGCGTGGCACACCATAGCAGTGGGTGCCCTCGAAGAGTGTGTGCAAAAAATGTACACCTCATGTAATATTCATGGATTTTATACTTGTGACATATAACACTTAAGGCCATTTTGTGTTCAAGCCAGGTCATTTTGCCTTCACCTTCATATGTGTATTGTGATAAGAAATTCCAGAGATCCTCCGAGATTTCAAAGTCGTGTCCATAATACATACACTCGAGAAGAGAAATATTGTGGTTAGTCATGATTAGTATGAGAAGATTCAAAATAGATTATGACGACTTAGCTTGTCATCTGGCCCTCATTCTAGCACTAGAAATGTTCACAATGTTGGACCCTCCAACATTCAGGGGATCTCCCTGATATGAAGTTCCAACTAGACCTCACATTGTTTGGTGTAGGAGTCCCATCTGGTATGATGGCCCGGTTTCCATTTTCTTAAAGATATGCTTTAGCTCTTTCTTGTCAGCACATGAGATTCATACACTTAGTCTTCAAACAACAAGGTTTTGTGTGCCTAGTGAGTGCTTAGTGTTGCTTGTGTTAAAGTTCTTTCACTACAAAGGGAGAGGGTGTGAGTGGGTCTCAAGTCGAAAGGGAATAGTCCCATCTTTGTTAGAGACACACAACACAACAGGATCTGTGCAGCTTCTGGTGGATTATTCCACACTAATGCAATAGTCACAAACAAAAATTGAATAGATAGCACGTACAACACCCAGTGGAATAGTACACACAAGTGCGATGATCATTATAACAAGTTTACAATAAAGAATCTATTGAGTGTCTGGCGGAATAGTCCACACAAGAGAGACAACGTTAAAAAATAATACAACATATGCACTAAAACAACCAAAATAATTCAATTGTATTAATACAGATTAAAGCAACATGCATTACAAGCATCCAAAGAATAGTCTTACAAATAAATACAATACATGTGTGAAAACATGTTGGCTTATTAATAGGCTTCCAAATTAAGCGACAATTCCAAGACACATCCGCACAACATACATTACTAACCCTGATAGTGGGGCATTGGAGCCACTGCTCGCTCCTCAAATAAAATACTACAAACTCTCAAGGTTATGTGGGAGGAGCCAAGGTGAAAAGTCCTTTGCATGTACAAATGAGGGGTATATATAGCCAAGGGTGAAATTGACCTTTGTGATTGTTCGACTTCCCTCATGATTGTTTGACTTACATGACCCTTTGACTTCATCCATGGGTCTCTTGGACTTCCACATTACATTACATTGATTACACCATTATGACCCAAAGTAGTGATGTGTTCAAGACAACTTATGACACAACTTGACATGACATTGCAGGTATGCACATTCTGGCTATGTTGTTCATGTCGAGCTACTGTGTTGTTGAGTGATGAGTGTGGTTGGGTTGTACCATAGCTTCACCTCTGCATGGCAGAGTGGGAAGAGTCTTCAATGGTCTTGGTGTCTGCTTGATAGTTCATGCATGCGCATGTGTCTCCTTCACTTGCTACTTTGTTTTTTTCGTGTGTTCGTCCAACCGGGAGCAAGCCTTCTAGCATGCGCTCCTTGTTCATCCCGTTCATTGTTGCATCATGTCTCATCCATGTACCTATTTCTACAATCACTCATGATGAGACAACATCAAATTTTGGAAATCCCCTAGTCTACCATGATGATTGTCTTTCGTTTCCGAGTCCAGGTAATTGGGAGAGAGGACAAGGCTCTAAAATAATGCAGAGCACATGTTAGGTCGGGATGCGAGGCTCCAGGGCACTGCCAAGAAAAATTGCACAAAGGTCACTAGGAGGTTAGGATGAGAAGTCTGGAACAACAATGAAATTTTTCATGATATTACTCATCTAGGAGGCATAACTGCACAATTTTTACCGGGAAGACAGTGTGGGCAATAGAGGACACTGGTAGTGAAAATTGTGTTGATTTTCAAGGGAGGCTGGGAGCGGGCTATGGGAGCTTGCTGGCCAAAACTGCATAGAACTAGGAGGCAGTCATGCTGAACATGTGTGTGCATTTTTTGGGTTGAGCGGGATGTTGGGCAGCTTGTGGAAAGTAAAGGAAAACTACGCAATTTTTAAAAGAAGCAAAAACTGCGCAATTTCTAGAGACATTGCAGTGGAAGGCAGCGGGTGCCTGTCCCTATTGTCTACACAATTTCTTCAGTCAGATGGAGGCAAGCATGCTAACATCTTATGTGCAATTTTTGGGAGGAGTGAAGCCCAGGGTCATTATCCGGTCAAACTCTTTGTTTGACCAATGGGAGGCTTGATGGATATGCTAGAGGGTAGTGCAGATTGAGATGGATTATTGGGCAACTTCTGCATTATTCTGGGTGACATTAAGCCAGGTTGATTCCAGTATTGCCCAGTGCAGACTTCCTGCGATGCAACCTCAAGCTCTGCACAATTTTGGGTAGCAATACTTAGTCAGTAAGGGCTGAGATTGGGCAGTGCAGCTCATCGGACGTCCGACTGATGGAGGGTGGTCTAGTTGACAACTCTTTGGCAACATGGTTAAGTGTGTGAGCGAGTGAAATCATGTATAGATGACCTTGGAAACACACACTCAATATGACTTGATGACAAGACATCTCAAACTAACAAGACAACATATCCATAGTGTGACTAACTGTGGGATTGCCTAATATTTAAAGCAACAAGTGCGACACTTTGGATAGACCTTCAGATGACCATGACGAAACTCATGCAATAGTACTTACAACATCGTGTGTGAGTGTGATAGATGTTTACACACCAAACACAAATCAAACACAAACCTTCAACATCACTAGAACAAGGTCGCAATCATGACATAACAATCAACATGCCGAAGATGAGAGTTGGCGAAAAAAGAAAAAAGGAAGCAAGACATGTAGAGGAAACACATGAAATGACCTTTTGTGTTTCTGCACATGCATGTTGTTGAGGACACAATGATATGAAAATGACAAGAAGTCCTGCAAACTCAACTAAGAGGTGTACTTCAAAAGGTGTTCTTTACTTACCATACTTACCCTCAAGATGATCATGCATTTGACGAAGTTTGCATGCGGTCCTAATATTTTTCCATTACTTGTTCTCTTGGTCCTTCTCCTCGACTGCTTGGGAGTGATCTCAGCATGTCACATTTTCTTGTAGTCACTGAGTGATGGAACAACACGGTTTCAACGAGAAGTGACTGCAACTAGGATGAGGTACTAGGAGGCTAATTTGCGCCATTCCTGAATGCAAGGCAGACAGGGCAGCTTGGACAACACTGCACATTTTGAGGCACATGACACTACTGTGGGATGGGGGTCCTAGGAGGACACCTTTGTGTAATTTCTGAGTGCAGTGCAACCTAGGTAGCTGAGAGGCAATACTGCATAGTTTTTGGTGACAGTGGGTTCAAACTGGGGAAGGATATAGGAGGAAACCACTGACAATTTTGGATGTCAAGGGATGTTGGGGTCTCTACGCACTACAGGGTTTCAGCAAGTAAGGGAGAAAGCTTGATGGTTGTAGGAGCAAAGTGCAAAGCTCTAGGAAGATGGATGAGGCTAGGTTGCTTGGGAAATCTCTAAGTGTGAGATCAATGACACAAATGTAAACAGTGATAAGACTCCACTGTGATCACACACAAACACTTAGTGACACAATGTATACCATCCAGAATGCATAAGACATGCTTTTCTTGATGTAATAACCGTCATGAAAAGATTGTGTGAAGTGAGTGTGAAACATTTCTATGTAATGATAACCACTCATACGCACACAATTCCCTTGAAGCAAAACAACATTCCCTTTGTATGCCAAGCAACAACCCCTATGCCCAAAGGTGACACATGCTACATAAAGGTGATAACATGAACAACTCTTAAGATCAAGGAGGGGAAGCTTGAGATCATCATCTTACCAACAAGTGACCAAGGATGATCGAACGTCGGATCCAAGGTAGGCTTTGAAATTTGCAGGCGAGCCAAAATTTTGAAGGTTTGTTGTAGCCTCTACAACGCATACTTACCCTAAGAGAGAAATATTCCCCCCATCTCCTTTCCATATGTTAGATCCTGGATCTACCTCAGGCT
Source organism: Pinus taeda (assembly GCA_000404065.3). Lineage (NCBI taxonomy): Eukaryota > Viridiplantae > Streptophyta > Pinopsida > Pinales > Pinaceae > Pinus > Pinus taeda. Next base: position 264,760 of record APFE030987626.1, read on the forward strand.
GAAGGAAGGCAGGTCTAGGGTAACATCAAACCACGCTTAACCTGGTAGCTAGCCCTACCAGGTCGGGAGAGGGCTCTCTCCTTGTCAATATCAATTAGGATATTGGCAATTAGGGCTTGAGATGAATGAATTTAATGTAGATTTTAGCCTAGGTATAGTAGCTCAAAGGATTTGATTGGATTTGTTTTGGGTCGAAACAACGAGAGAAAGGATGATTTGGACTATGGAATCGATGTCAGTTTCTGTTGGCAAACCTCGGGCAAATTAAGTGCCATATTCAGCCAAGAGAATATTGTAAATGTGAGAAGTATAGGGTAGAAAGCTTGTTACCTTGCAAGCATCAGAAAAAGGATGAATCTGCAACAGCAACTTTAGATGAAAGAGAATCACAAGGTTGCTCAACAGAGCATCTAGCCAAGGATGAATTTTGGTATGACAACATTACGACTAACAGCAAAATCATCATGAAAGGAGAATCATTATGGATGAATTCCTAACATATCAGTTAAATAATGTTGTAACAAGGCAGAAAAAACATAATGTGTAAATGAATTACAGGAAAAACATACTAAACATCAGCACCGTGATGAATCCCAGATTCAAAGGGCAAAAGACTGCTTTATTAAAATAATATTCAAGAAAAATTTTACACAAAGCCAAGACAACCTTTCTGTTGCCAAAATCAAACCTTTACACTATGAAATTCATAAAATTTATACACTTAGCTCATCCCTGTATTAAGGGAATTGAGCTCAACCATCTTCTTCAAAATAAAATCAGTTACATTAAACTTGGACCGAATTTATGAAAATAGGTGTTGAAGATGAACTCGTATCTCCTAAACCATAACACCTGTTACAAAAATGAAAGAATTTTTTGTAGATAGGGTCATTTTGTAGACAAACCTCTCTCAAATTCTAGAAATTCGTTTCCAGTTGCTCAGAATCTATGCCACAAAATCATCTCTAAAACGGAAAATCATTAAAAACTTAAATCTGTCAAAATGAGCTGTAAGGATCTAGTCACATATTCCAATTCACAACACCTGTGAATAAAATGAAAGAGGTTTTTATTATATGTCTCGTGGTTAACAAAAACCTCCTTGGGTTTTTTAATATTACTTTCCATATGTTGTAAAGTGGCACCACACTAAAATGACTAAAACAGTAAAAAAATATGAAAAATTTGCTTTGTTTTAATGTAGGCTCCAAATATCACTGCATATCTCCCACATAGTTGCACCTGTGCATAAACTGAAATAGGTTTTTGTTATTTGGTATGTGATGGAAAAAACATCTTTCAATTTTGAAAAATTCCTTACCATTATTTCAGAAACTGATCTTGTACTAAACTTTTCATTGTGTGCAGCAACTGGCCTCAAAACATGCATAACCAAGAATCACTCATTCATTTCGATCATATCTTCTGATCCAGAAACTGGTTATGGGAGTGTGATATATCGTTGGAAATATTTTTCCTCACTTCTTTTGATGGAAATACTTAGGATATGATTTGCACTGAAGATCATGTGCAAAACATCTATGAAAACTAGACATAGTAAGAGCCCATTTTGATCCCTGGTGACAGGCTGTGAAGATTGGAACTAACATCGGCCTTATTGGGTATGGTAGCTCCTTAGAGGTGTCAAGAACATTGTATACCAAGTGCCTCATCCATTGGGCAATACGGTCAAACAACTACAAACTCAAAACAACTCATACCAATCCAAACTAAAATGTTGCCTTTGGCAGCTTATTTATTTACACAAACCTACCCTACTTTGCTGCAAAATCAATGGATGAATTGATGTTGTAATGCCATATGACCCATTCAAGTAACTATGACAAAGGTGTTGCTTGAAAGTGCTTCAACTAGGACACAAATGTAAATGCTAAGAACCATCCATGCACAAATTGAATTTGGCTTGTGAAAGAAAATCTGACTTATCATTCAAACTAAAAAAATACTCCATATATGCAACAATAGGATCAAAGAAACTAGACTCTGTTTGCTACCCTAACTCCTCAACACAGACCTCCAACTACAAACTGTCAATGCAAGCATCCACGGGCAGCTCTATTGTTTCTTGTTTTGAAGGAGGGAGAGTTTCCAAGAACTTTTTGGGATCGCAGAATTCATATGATTAGATCTTATCATTTAAATACTGAATCTCCTTCTCAAATTTTTCAACAACTAACTCAAAGAAACTAGTTTTAGCTTTAGGAGGAAACTTCAGAGATGTCAAACATTGAAGCACGGTAATGAAAAATACTTCATCAATTTCAATATCCACTAACTGATCTCTAACTTCTTTTAAAACTTCACAAAACACAGGGTTTGCCACATACCCTACCATCTTATTTTAGTGCATGAACGGATCAGTGAGCGCTGGAATCTCTGGATTGAGTTGGAGTCGCCAGGTGAATGTTTCAGTGTTCATATGTGTCTGACTACTATCCACCATTAGAAATCAGATCTGCAACTTGAATGATCTTTCCTGGAGAAGATCTATCACCTCGTCCCCAGTTGAGTCGCCACTATGTTGGAGCCTAGATCTACCTCAGGCTGAAGGAAGGCAGGTCTAGGGTAACATCAAACCACGCTTAACCTGGTATTTAGCCCTACCAGGTCAGGAGAGGGCTCTCTACTTGTCAATCTCAATTAGGATATTGAAAATTAGGGCTTGAGATGAATGAATTTAATGTATATTTTAAGCTAGGTATAGTAGCTCAGAGGATTTGATTAGATTTGTTTTGGGTCGAAACAACAAGAGAAAGGATGATGTGGACTATGGAATCGATGTTAGTTTCTGCTGGAAAACCTGGGGCAAATTAAGTGCCATGTTTAGCCAAGTGAAGATTGTAAATGTGAGAAGTATAGGGGAGAAAGCCTGTTGCCCTGTAAGCATAAGACAAAGGATGAATCTGCAGCAGCAACTTTAGATGAAAGAGAATCACGAGGTTGCTTAACAGAGCATCTAGCCAAGGATGAATTTTGCTAGGACAACCATTACAACTAACAACAAAATCATCATGAACGGAGCATCATTACGTATGAATTCCTAACATATCACTTAAATAATGTTGTAACAAGGCAGAAAAAACATAATGTGTAAATGAATTACAGGAAAAACATACTAAACATCATCACCGTGATGAATCCCAGATCCAAGGGGCAAAAGACTGCTTTATTAAAATGATATTCAGGAAAAATTTTACACAAAGCCAAGATAGCCTCTCTGCTACCAAAATCAAACCTCTACACTATGAAATTCATAAAATTTATATGTTTAGCTCATCCCTGTATTAAGGGAATTGAGCTCAACCATCTTCTTCAAAATAGAATCAGTTACATTAAACTTGGACCGAATTTATGAAAATAGGTGTTTAAGATGAACTCGTATCTCCTAAAACATAGAACTTGTTACAATAATGAAAGATGTTTTTGTATATAAGGTCATTTTGGAGAAAAACCTCTCTCAAATTCTAGAAATTCGTTTCTAGTTGCTCAGAATCTATGCCACAAAATCATCTCTAAAAAAGAAAATCATTAAAAACTTAAATCTGTCAAAATGAGTTGTAAATATCTAGTCACATATTCCAATTCACGACACCTTTGAATAAAATGAAAGACACTTTTGTTATATGGCTCGTGGTTAACAAAAACCTCCGAGGGTTTTTCAAAATTACTTTCCATCTGTTGTAAAATGGCACTGCACTAAAATTACTAAAACATTAAAAAATATGAAAATTTTGCTTTGTTTTAATGTAGGCTCCAAATATCACTGCATATCTCTGACATAGTAGCACCTGTGCATAAAATGAAGGAGGTTTTTATTATTTGGTATATGATGGACAAAAACCTCTTTCACTTTTGAAAAAATTCCTTACCATTATTTCAGAAACTGATCTTGTACTAAACTTTTCATTATGTGCAGCAACTGACCTCAAAACATGCATAACCAAGAATCATTCATTCATTTCGATCATATCTTCTGATCCAAAAACCAGTTACGAGAGTTTGATATACCATTAGAAATATTTTTCTGAGCTTCTTCTGATGGAAATACTTAGGATATGATTTTCACTGAAGATCATGTGTAAAACATCTCTGAAAAGCAAACATAGTAAGAGCCCATTTTGATCCTTGGTGATACGCTGCGAAGACTGGAACTAACATTAGCCTTATTGGGGATGGCAGCTCCTTGGAGGTGTCAAGAACACCGTAGACCACATTCCTCATCCATTGGGAAATGCGGTCAAACAACTGCAAACTCAAAACAACTCATACCAATCCAAACTGAAATGTTGCCTTTGGCAGCTTATTTATTTACACAAACCTACCCTACTTTGCTGCAAAATCAATGCATGAAGTGATGTTGTAATGCGATATCAACCATTCAAGTAACTGTGACAAAGGTGTTGCTTGAAAGTGCTTCAACCAGGACACAAATGTAAATTCTGACAACCATCCATGCACAAACTGAATTTGGCTGTGTGAAAGACAATCTGACTTATCATTAAAACTGAAAAAATACTCCATATATGCGACAATAGGATCAAAGAAACCAGACTCTGTTTGCTACCCTAACTCCTCAACAAAGACCTCCAACTGCAAACTGTCAATGCAAGGATCCACGAGCAGCTCTATTGTTTCTTGTTTTGAAGGAGGGAGAGTTTCCAAGAACTTTTTGGGATCACGAAATTCATATGATTGGATATGATCATTTAAATACTGAATCTCCTTCTCAAATTTTTCAACAACTAACTCAAAAAAACCAGTTTTAGCTTTAGGAGGAAACTTCAGAGATCTCAAACATTGAAGCATGGTAATGAAAATTACTTCATCAATTTCAATATCCACTAACTGATCTCTAACTTCTTTTAAAACTTCACAAAACACAGGGTTTGCCACATACCATACCATTTTATTTTAGTGCATGAACAGATCAGTGAGCGCTAGAATCTCTGGATTGAGTTGGAGTCGCTAGGTGAATGTTTCAGCCTTCATATGTGTTTGGTTGCTATCCACCATCAGCAATCAGATCTACAACTTGAATGATCTTTCCTGGAGAATATATATCACCTCTTCCCTAGTTGAGTAGCCACCATGTTAGAGCCTAGATCTACCTCAAGCTAAAGGAAGGTATGTCTAGGGTAACATCAAAGCATGCTTAACCTGGTAGTTAGCCCTACCAGGTCAGAAGAGGTCTCTCTCCTTGTCAATCTCAATTAGGATATTGGCAATTAGGGCTTGAGATGAATGTATATTTTAGGCTAGGTATACTAGCTCAAAGGATTTGATTGGATTTGTTTTGGGTCGAAACAGCAAGAGAAGGGATGATTTGGACTATGGAATTGATGTCAGTTTCTGCCAGCAAACCTGGGGAAAATTAAGTGCCATGTTTAGCCAAGTGAAGATTGCAAATGTGAGAAGTATAAGGGAGAAAGCCCGTTGCCCTGCAAGCATCATACAAAGGATGAATCTGCAACAACAACTTTCGATGAAAGAGAATCACGAGGTTGCTCAATAGAGCATCTAGCCAAGGATGAATTTTGCGAAGACAACCATTACAACTAACAGCAAAATCATCATGAAAGGAGCATCATTATGGATGAATTCCTAACATATCACTTAAATAATGTTGTAACAAGATAGAAAAAAACACAATGTGTAAATGAATTACAGGAAAAACATATTAAACATTAGCACCATGATGAATCCCAGATCCAAAGGGCAAAAGACTGCTTTATTAAAATGATATTCAGGAAAAATTTTACACAAAGCCAAGACAACCTCTTTGCTGCCAAAATCAAACCTATACACTATGAAATTCATAAAATTTATACATTTAGCTCATCCCTGTATTAAGGGAATTGAGCTCAACTATATTCTTCAAAATAGAATCAGTTACATTAAACTTGGATCAAATTTCTGAAAATAGGTGTTGAGGATGAACTCGTATCTCCTAAACCATAGCACATGTTACAAAACTGAAAGATTGTTTTGTAGATAAGGTCATTTTGGAGAAAAACCTCTCTCAAAGTCTGGAAATTTGTTTACAGTTGCTTGGAATCTGTGCCACCAAATCATCTCTAAAACATAAAATCATTAAAAACTTAAATTTGTCAAAATGAGCTGTAAAGATCTAGTCACATATTCCAATTCATGACACCAGTGAATAAAATGAAAGAGGTTTTTTTTTATATGGCTTATGGTTAACAAAAAACTCCTTGGGTTTTTCAAAATTATTTTCCATCTGTTGTAAAATGGCATCGTACTAAAATGACTAAAACAGTGAAAATTTTGAAAAATTTGCTTTGTTTTAATATAGGCTCCAAATATCACTGTATATCTCCCACATAGTAGCACCTGTGCATGAATTGAAGGAGGTTTTTGTTATTTTGTATGTGATGGAAAAAAACTCTTTCAATTTTGAAAAATTCCTTACCATTATTTCAGAAACTGATCTTGTACTAAACTTGTCATTGTGTGCAGCAAATGACCTCAAAACATGCATAACCAAGAATCACTCATTCATTTCGATCATATCTTCTGATCCAGAAACCTGTTACGAGAGTGTGATATACCGTTGGAAATATTTTTCCGATCTTCTTTTGATGGAAATACTTAGGATATGATTTGACTGAAGATCATGTGCAAAACATCTCTGAAAACCAGACATAGTAAGAGCCCATTTTGATCCCTGGTGACAGGCTGCGAAGACTAGAACTAACACCATACTTCCAATCCAAGTAGGTAGTGCATGATGCCCATGTCCTTCATCTCAAACTCTCTTGCAATGCCCTCCTTGTAAGATCTAATCAGTTTTTCATCACCAGTAATGATCAAGTCATCAACATATAAAACAATAATCAACATTTTATCTTCTACCACAATGTGATAAAGGTTTGCATCTAATTCACTTTTGGTGAAGCCCAAACTGATGAGATATTTATCGATCCTAGTATACCAAGCACGTGGTGCTTTATTGAGTCCATACAATGCTCACTTGAGTTCACACACATGTGACTATTTGTCAAAGGTATCAACCCATCTAGTAGCTCAATATACACCTCCTCCTCAATAATGCCTTTCAGGAATGTTGTCTTCACATCCATCTAGTGGATATTCCACCCCATCTGCGCTGACAATTATAGAATTGACCTGATGGATGAGTACCTTACTACTGGATAAAATGTATCCTCATAGTCAATTTCCTCCACCTCATAGAACCTCTTCGCCACAAATCTGACCTTATGTTTCTCTATGCTCTCATTTGCTACATGCTTTACTTTGTAAAGACATCTCGAACCAACCACTGATTTGTTTGTTGGTCTTGGGACAAATTCCAAAACATTCTTTTGATAATGGAATCATATTCCTCTACAATAACATCAACCCATACTGGTTTCTCTATAGCTTCCTCCAATGAGGATGGATCTGTCTCTACAAGCTCACTCATCAGAGCCATGTAGCTAGTGTACCAATCCGATGACCTCCTCTATATGTGATGTGATGTGGGTGTTCCCACATTCTCTTTAGCATCCTACAATAATCTTTTAGTCTCCCCATTTTGATTCCTTCCTTCTCTAGATGTCTCTGCTTGAGCGAATGCCTCCACTCTCTGCTCCTCTACTTGTGTCTACTCCACAACTTCCTGAGGTTCTTCCTTTGGAACCTAAAGCTCCTAATCAGGATGCAACTGAAGATACCTCTCAAGAGAACACCTCATTTCCTTCTCCTCATCAAAATTTACATCCTGTCTGACCCCTATCATCCTGAGGGATAGCAAGTACACCCAATAGTTGCAAGGTGTGTTTTTGTACCCCAAAATTTTTCCCAACCCTGTTGTTGGCTCTAGCTTTTTCCTTGCTTCTTGGAAACATGACAATAAAATGATGATACAAAGATCCTGAAGTGTGACATGTCTAGTTTCTTCCCTAAAAAATATTCCTCTGGTTTAATCATGCCAAGAATCTCGTGGTGACTCATGTTTTGCAAATAGACCGTTGTGTTGCATGCTTCAACCCACAAGTGTAGAGGTAGGCTTTGGTCATGCAACATCACCCGTGTTGCTCCCACAATAATTTTTTTCTTCCTCTCAGCCACGCCATTTTGTTGTGGGTTATGGGGTGTTGTAAAATCCCATTGAATGCCTTCCTTTGCATAGAATTTTTTAAACTCATTCGACACATACTCACCACTATTATCACTCTTGAGAGCCTTCACTTTCCTATCAGTCTCTTTCTCAACAAGTGTTTCAAACTCAACAAATTTGGAGAATGTATGGTCTTTCTTTTGCATGAAGTAGATCCATCACTTTTGTGAGAAATCATCTACAAATATAACATAATACCTGTGCTTGGAAATGGAGGTTATCGAGAAAGGTCCATAGACATCAGAGTGGATCCTTTCAAGGACTGCTTGCACCTTGTTGTCCTAATCTTTAAAGGTGGATTTTATGTACTTCCTCGACATACACCCTTTGCATGTATCCTCCTGTTATAGTACTCCTTTGGGGAGGCCTTTATAAATCTACTGCATGATCTTCAAAGTGCCATGATGCAAATGGCCAAGTCTTCTATGCCATAATTTGTCGACATCTAGGCTTCGCACCTTCTCTTCTTTTGTTTTCAATGCTACAAAGTCTTCCACATATAATTTGTAGAGGTTCTTCACTCAAACCTTGATTTGCTTCACTTTTCCCATGGTGATATGTATCAGGAAAGCCTTCCCTTTGTTTAATATCACATCGTAGCCATTATCCTCCAACACAACTATGGAAACTAGATTCTTCTTTAGACCTGGTACAAACATCACATCCTTGAGTCTAAGAGGGGAGACAAACTCCCTCTGAAAAGTAATTGTACTAATACCGATCATGTTATACCTTCCATCATTTCCCATCTTGATGTGCATCTTTGTATCCTTCTCCTCCAAGTCATTGAAAAATTCTTTGTTTCCTGTCATGTGGAATGAGGCACCACTATCAAAATACCACACACTACCCATCACTGTGCTTTCCATGCATGCAATGAGGGTAAAATCAAGTTTAAACTATGAATCCAAGGCTTCACCCACTGCTCCTCCTTTAATATTCTTGATTTCCTTCTTGTGTGGACACTTCATTGCACAGTGCCCGAATTCATGACAGTGAAAGCACTTGATTCTGGACAATTCTTTCTTCTTGACCCCTTGACTCAAATCTGTTTGGATTGGGATTTCTTCCCATTTCGTTTCTTTTCATTTCCTTCCAAGGCATAGTTCTCCTCATCCTCACTCTTGGATTAGGTCCAGTCTCTTGTGCCTCTCCTTATCTCCACCTACACCAAATCATACCAAAGGCATCCCAATTTGGTGGCTTCTCCCTCCTATTCACCAAATCTTGATAGTTATGATGTTGGGCATGGAATCCCCCCGGGACATGTTTTGGGGCTTAAAGCCCAAGTTTTGAGCAAGTCTTTTGTAAAATCTCCGTTAATTGTGGGCGCAACGCGCATAGCTTTGAAATGATTCATAGGGTTGTTTGCCCTTAATTTTGTAATGCAATATTGGTTAGAGAGATCTATCCATGGTCCACGGACCATGGGATTGTATAAATAGTGTGAGGCTATAAGTTGTAAAGGAATCAATGGAGTGATTTAAGGATGAAGAGTTGATGCATATCTAAAGTGTAAAGTCGAGTCTTTGGGTTGTAGAGTAGGAGAAGGCTTTGCAGCTGAGTGCGTAGAGGCCTAGTAGTTCGCAACTGAGTGCGTGGACCCCTGCATCTAAGTGTGTAGGGCGGGTCAAGTCTGTAACCATTGAAGAATCAATAAAGAGAAGTATTGCTATAATTATGTGTATCTTTTCCTGGTTTGATGGATGATTGGATATAATTTGCAAATATACTATTTATTTACTACGTGAACCTATATGAATGTTTTGTATTGTTAAGTATAACTTAAGACATTTAGGTAGGGGAAGGTGCTTAAATAATACTGGAAGATAAATAAGATCTCGAGTAATAGCGCAGAGCATGGCACAACCCCTAGTTAGGGCTGCGCAAAGGCAGGGTATCAAGTCACGAGGGATAGAAGGTGCATTAAGGAACAAAAAAATGACCAGTCAAACTCATCAGACATCTCCAAGCTGCAGAACCCTGGTTCTAGTAGCCTCCCATACTACTTCAGGTGAGACCTCAGTCCGCACTCCGTAGACTATCGCCGAAAGGGCCAGTAGTAAATGGATTTGTTTGGCTAATTAACTATGAACCTAGGTAAGGCCCTAACAAGCCAACAAATGGTTCTGTTGCTGGGATCGGGATCTGCATAGAGATGTCTAATGTCGTATCATTGGAATCCGACAAAGAAAATAATTGAAGAGTGGTTGGATAGAAAATTTCACGAGTTCGCGGCGTAGGAAAACAAGAATCTGCAATTATCAAAGGAAGAGTGGTTAGATTGCTACTTGTATACGGAGATCCACGAGATTTTCTTTGCATCCTTCTCTACTAAGTTGTACGAGTGGATCGCAAAACTAGCAGATAGCCAAGGAAGGTGTAAACTTGACAAACCCATTGTGTGGACTCCGAAATTGGTACACAGAATGGAAGCATCGGAAGATCAAATTGCGTGCTCTATCAATCACTGGCTCAATCGAAAGATAGGAGGATTCATCACCAAATTTGCGGTAGATACTTCAGTCAGCTATAGCGAGGTAGAATGACGCTTCCTCAAGGGACCGCGAGGTAAGTACGTTAAATGTTTGAACACTTGGATTAAAATGCTACTGTGTGAAAAATAGGTTATGCGAATAAATTGATGTTTGGGGCTATGCAAAGTGGGAGAATCTACATAAACGAAGGTAGCACAGAACTAGAGACTAGCCCCTTGATTTCACCTTTGCGAGGGGGTGAAGAAGAACTCGCGAAGGTCTCGCCAAGAAGTGTGATCAATTTGATAGGGTAGAGAATTTCGTGCATACCACCCCCACCTACACCACCACCAGCCGACTTCACCCCCAACTTCACCCATAACACCTCCGCCACCACTGTAAAGAAATATGGCCAATGCGATAAAGCTACTAATGTTTAAAGGAGTAGGAAATGAAGATCCGTACCAATTTTGGTTCATGTTAAAAGCTGTATGGGAAGCACAGGGTGTCACAGACGACAATATAAAGAAGGCAACTTTGGTCAGCGCTTTGCAAGATCGCACGCTGACCTGGTACATTAAGCATTCCAATGACAATCCAAATGTCGGGATAGCGGATATCCAAGCTACGCTAAACAAGGAATTTAGCAGACCAAAATTGGAGGCACAGTCGATCATTAGATTCAAGGAAATCACAATGCTACCAGGCGAAACCCCATGGGAGTTGGATCAAAGACTGAAGTGCACAATTCACGAAAAAAAATGACCTTAATAGATGGGCAACACCGCGAATGGTTTGTATCCTCATTAACACCGCATCTATGGAACGTGTTGTCGCAACAAAGGCTAACCACTCAGGCTAAGGCTTTGGAGGTCGCGATGAGATTGCACGAGACTCCGATACAAGATCCTAACCTGGGAATCCAGCAAATTCACGTGTAGTTGAAAAAATTGTGCCTTGAGATGCAGAGTTTGAAACAAGACAAGATAGCTTGTCCAGAGGTGTGTGACGAGGTATGGTGCGTAAAGTGCAAGGGCCAGGGGCATGACAAGGACCACTGCCCAGTGTTCGCGAATTACCTCGTAGGAGGAGGACAATGCCATTGACCAGAGGCACAAGGAGGACCAAGTGTGGCGCCTACGTTATGGTGTGCAATTTGTCAGATAGGAGGAAAACATGCTACATATAACTACCATCTATTACAGAAGTATACGCAGAATTCCCAACAGTTGTTCTGTAATTTCTACAGGTCAATAGGCCATGATGAGTGCACCTGTAGAAGTTATGAACTAATGATGGATCAGACTCCTACCTACAAATCTCAGGCCGAAACATAACCCCTTGATCAAAATACAGGAATGGCGCATACTAGATTTCAGGGGCACAGACGAGGCCTAGGTGGAATGGGACCAGGAAGAGGTTGCAGATAGTTGATATGTTACAATTGAGGAGGGCCAGGGCATTATGCCCACGAATGTACAAATCGAATGAGAGCATCATGGCTATTTTGTACGTTGTTTGACCATGAGACAATGGGCTGTCCAACACTGATAGTGAGGTTTCGCGATAAAGGAGCACTCCAGCCTCCCCCAACTCAGAACTTACAGATGATGAGGTCTAAGCCGTGCAAGGAAGACTCTAATGTAAATATCATGCTCCGAAGTGGTATTACGACAGGGGATGACAAAGGCAAGTAGCCTGAAGAAAGTACCTGGGTTTGTAAGGCTTCAACGAAGGAACCAAAATTTGATTTGGAGAGCGCTAAGGAAAATTTCATGGAAGCTAAGAAGAGCTTTGCTGATGCCTGCACTTCAGGGAGTAAAGAAAAACTAGAGCAGGAAATGGACCCATAAGTGCTCACTATGTTCTTAGAGACATGCATGATGCTGATGCGTGATAGCAAGGTGGTAAAGGGACTGCAATAACTCATAACTAGATGCATTGGGACTGCGCCAGGAGAACCGCGTGTAGTCCTGAAGCTCGGGAAGCACATGACGCAAACAGGATGGGAGATGAGATTGACCATGTAGATTGGGGAATATGAGATGGATCAAGAGATTTTAGATCTAGAATCGAACGCAAACTTCCTGCCAAAAAAATCATGGGAGCGCATGGGCAGGCCTGCGTTGCAATTTTCTCCTATCTAGCTACGAATGGAAAATGAACAAAAGATCCTACCTATGGGGAGACTGTAGAGAATCACAATAGATATCGAAGGAGAAAGCACACTAGTAGATTTAGAAGTGATAGAGGTTGTTGATGATAGCAATCCCTACCCCACACTACTGGGAATAGATTGGGCCACTGACATGAATGGAGTGATAAATCTAAAGAAGCGCAAGATGGTTTTTGACAAAACGTCACTGGGCATAGTGGTAACTTTAGACCCTGTAGAAGGATTGCACTACACAGAGCTAGTGTGTGACTACGACAACAATGATGATTGGACTATATCTTCAAAATAGTCGCGCAGGAGCAGGACTCGGTAAATCCAACCACGGATGGCTGAATCTCATGGGAGCACAAAAGCTCCTGCACATCATATTCTGACGAGGATATAGAATGATGGCAGAACCAGTTACACGAAGTAACCACGCTCAACTGTAACATGATGACAAGGTCGCTACACTGCGTAGCAACATAGGTAAAAGATCTACCTACATATGACGAGTTTAGCGAGGTGGATGATTTCCTAAACAAATTCGAAAGAGAAGTGTCGGAACAATAGCGTTTCAATGCTCTAAAATGGGTATTGCGTGCTATGCCCACAAGATGGTGGGGTATGAACCAACAAAGTTTTGAGGATTGGTGCGAATATCGAAGGATGATGCGCCTACGATTTGGGAAGCCTCAGATGCAATTAAAAGACAAGTATGACGAACGAAACAGCCCGCGCGCCCACCTTTCCAAGTGGATACAAGCATATGGTGCGAAACCTATAGGAATGCACACAATACTCGCGGTAGCAGACACAAGGGGTAAGCATGTGTGGGCAAGGCAATGGCACAAATGACCTCTCCAATTGGGACCACGAAGTATGGAAAGACCAAGTACATAGAAGAATATCCACACAGACGCTTTTAACAAAGTACGCGAAGCATTGAACAAGGTCCATAATGTGAAGCAAAATAACTAGGACCTGTGCATACCAGTGGTTCTCTGGGCTTATAGGACCGCATGCAAAAACCTGACTACGCAGACACTACCAAGGCTAGAGTATGAAGCAACCGCAGTAAGCCATATAGTACTTGAAGAACTTAGACCGCACATGATAGCACCAATAGATATGACGGTTCGTAGAACCTTGAAAGTAGAAATCCAACAGGGAAATCTTAGACTCCAAGAAATTGAAGAAGAAAGGGTACAGTTAAGGAAAAAAAGCCCTTTGATGGATGCGGAAGTCAAGAAGATGGAGGATGGGATAAAGGAAGATTTTCTAGGAAAAAAGACTCGGGTGGAAAGGCTAGATGTGTATGATCACAATGATAGGTTTAAGGCCTATTGCCACAAATTGCTTAGTCTGATGCCTTGGCTTGGACCGCACATTGCTAAGCATAGTGACCAGGGTAGCGCGTTGCAAATGGTAAAGTGCACGATGCCAACCATAAAAATAAAAGGTGGGGATTCTCTAGGAAATATGATGGATGAAAGGATGAAACTTTTCATAGGTGGTACGACCACCTGACTCGCTGATGGAAGGACAGTCTTAGCACTCCAGGTAGTTGAAAGGGAGTGCGGGACTATAAACTATTATTCCCAGGAGCTGTGCAATGTTGGAAGTGCGCGCAAAAGCAAAGAGTCACAAGGCCTACAACCACACACGAGGGGTTTCACTGCCATGCGAGATGGCCAGGAAGTCACTGTTGAAGTAACTATTCACGATGGAATGCTCGACTTGAGGCCAAATGGAGCCGGCAACAGGCATTTAAGACATAATTTATGGGCAAGATTTGGGAAAATCTGCCACTAAGGGAGCATTAATGAACTAGATTTGGGGGGAGCAGTTGAATTGAAATTCAAAAAGTGTTATAAATTAAAAAGGTCTACCCAACAAACAACACTTGTTCATTTGAGAATTGAGCTATTGAGCAGAGCCCTGATTGTTGAGTGTCGAGCATTGATTGAGCCCCTGAGTTCGTGAGTGATAGATTTCTGCATAGATACAATGACAATAGCTAAGGATGTTATGGAGATAACAAGAATGACCGTCGAGGAGGCTACACAGGCCTTGACTGTGGGAGATGCTCTGGATGGTGCCAAGATTGTGGCAGAAATCCTGAACTCACCGTGCATGCCAAGACCCAAGAAGGACAAACAAGCAATGGTTCCCATACATGTGTCCCTGTGGAACCCACTGTGCACCAAGTTGTCACTAGAGGAAAAGGGGAAAGACGTCACCATAGAGACCGATGAAGAAGAAGAAGATCTAGAGGATCTTATTATTGCAGAGGATGAGGATGAAGGCATGGAGGAGGATACTTAGCCTGTGCACCCACGACAAAATTTCCCGCCTATGTCACTCCATGAAAAGGGAAGGCTAAAGTACCCAAGGACCTGGACGAGACCAAGAGCTCGCTCCAAACCTTGCTCCTCAAAAACAAAATTATGTTTGAGGGCACACACCTGGGACGTGTGTCGAGATTGATATTTGAAGATTGGGACCTCGTTGACCACAAGAAGGTCCCTCACCTTGAGACTAGGCACCTTATGAAGCCCACACAGAACACAGTGGTGGGGGTTACAGAACTAGAGCCATGAAAGTGGTTGCACGGAGTGGAAAAGGCAAGGCTACTGAATCTGCTCTGGGTGTTGCATTTCCACTGCAAACCAATAGCCATTTTTGTCATCAAGTAGTTGCTTTGCCTAGTGCATGATGGGTGTTTGTGGTTGGAGGAGCCCATCCCCATCACAGCAGACTTGATTCACCGCATCTCTCGGCTTCCATGCAAAGGAGAGGACCCCGCGGACATCTCGGAAGGAAAGGGTAGTGACTTAGCCATTGCAGAGGCCATGAAGAAAAAGTACAAGCTTGAAAAGAAGAAGAGGGGCTACACCATCTCTAGCATCAAGGAGAAAGCACTACACGTGGTGACCCAAATCCTGGCAGGAAAGGTTATGTGCAAGTGTCGCACGGACGAAGTACCCATGCCAAGGGTAGCACTGGCTGAGCAGTGCACAGAGGGGTTCCAGTTTAACTAGTCTGAGTTCCTCTGCATGGAGTTTTTAGAAAATTTTCACGAAGCAAGAACAGGGCAAAACATTCCACTATGCATGGCTTCTCATGTCCATAGTGCTCATGGCAAGGGAATTACCCGAGGATAGTCAATTCCCCATAATTGACAAGGACTTTCCAGACGCCGCGAAGTACGCTTCGCTCTGGGCCATAAAGGATGCTAAAAGGATCTATGACAATAAAATATTCTGGGTGTTCATGGAGATGAACCTCAGAATGGGGATCAACCGCAAGCCACGGTTATTTCCCATTGCCTACAACAGTCTGCAGACTTTTGCAGAATTCAAGGTAGACATGCATAAGATTTATATAAGAGTGTGCAAGGACCCAACCAAATAGTGGATAAAGCTACCCTTCGTAGCCACATATGACGTCATTTTTAATGTACTAGAGGCATGGCCACCGAGTGGCACGCCCCAGACATCACGGAGATAGAAAAGTTGGCAGCACAAAGAAAGAAAGATGAGTCCAAGCTGTGCATTTCATAGTTGGCCGAAAAGCGAAGGAAGGAAGCAGCGGCAGTAGAAGTGCGAGTGACACAGGATGCTACACAAAAAGCAACTGAGCAGGAAAATGCTACAGCAGCAGCAGCACAGGAAGCAGTCGCGAAGGCGTGCGAGGGCCAAATGATGCCTTCGCAGGGGAAGGAAGCAGAGGAGGCAGAGATAGAAGAGGGAGGCACAGACCCACAAAGCGCATCAATGCAGTTGAAGCGCCATCACCCAATAGAGCGGGCAGGGTCGTGTAAGAAGGTCAAGGCATCGAAGTTGTCTATTGACCTGATCACCCTATCTGAGGGTGATCTGCATGACATTGACGAGACCATGCGAGATGTCACCTCTGAGGCCCTCCAAGATTTCATACAGGAGAACAAGATTGTGTTGGGGGGCCTCAGAGCACAGTTGCAGGAATTGTAGGCGCACCCTCCTTAGGTTGGTACCCTTTCGACCAGCCTTGTAGTCGGCTAAACAACAACAAAACAGATGTTGCACGTGCGAATGATAAATACCATAGTGCTTCCGAAAGGGGCACTAGTGACATCAAATGAGGCTGACATGCCCATGGTTAGCACGCTGAAAGGCCTCAGTCTCAATATGGCTACACTCTCGCAAAAGGCCTTATATGTTTTGCAGGATGGGATAACTACAAAGCTGCACATTAGGGAGGGTCGCGCACTGCATGTCCTCACTGAGAAAAAAATCAACATGGAACAACTGAGCTTGTAGCGTGACAAAGTGGTGTCACAGAATCAACAACTAGTACAAGTGATAGATGACGCTTGCCGAAGCATCCTAGAGCTGGCCATCCTAGCAGACATACTAGCAGAGGCGAGGATCCACAGGTTAGCAGCAAGGGTATGCGAGGCGAGGGACGAAATGATAAAGGTTTAGCTGGAGCTGAACCTTCAGATCACCAAGCTGCAGTTAAAGGTGCAGTCGTCCACCACCGAGAAGTCAGAGAACAATGCACTAGAGCGATCACAGCGGGACTAGAGGAAATTGGCAGTGGAGTGCGAGACTGCACCAGCATGTTGGAAGAATCATTTGAGGTCCTCACGAATCTACAGGAGGACCTCAACATCCAATGTTTAGAGACAGAGGCATGAGAGCTCCAACAATAGTACAACAGCGTTAAGGGAACTGCGCTGACGATGGCCCTCACTTAGAGGCTCACATGGATGCAGTAGGCTAAAGGGCTAAAAGAGTAGGTGGATGTGGCATGACACAAGGAAGCAGTGCTGAAGGTGTGCATTCAGCCTAACAAGGCCTTCATCATCACAACAGAAATTGAAGGAAAGCTTGCAAAAATGTATGGGATGGACGCACTGATGTAGAGAAGCACTTTCGACACAGAGGTCTCAAAACAACGTATGCAGTAGATCTAGCAAGCAGCAGCTCAGTGCATTGTTGACCTTGCTGCAGTTCAAGAACAATTGGAGGGACTCTGCGCAAATATCTCTGTGCCAACAGAGTGACTCGAGGTCAAGTCATGATGTTTGTGATGGGGGCCTGTTGGGCATGGAATCCCCCCAAGGCATGTTTTGGAGCTTAAAGCCCAAGTTTTGAGCAATTCTTTTATAAAAGCTCCATGAATTGCGAGCACGGAGTGTGTAGCTTGTAAATGATTCATAGGGTTGTTTGCCCTTAATTTTGTAATGTAATGTTGGCCAGAGAGATTTACCCATGGTTCACGGACCATGGGATTGTATAAATAGTACGAGGTTCTAATTTGTAAAGGAATCAATGGAGTGATCTAAGGATGAAGAGTTGATGCATATCTAAAGTGTAAAGTCAAGTCTTTGGGTCGTAGAGTAGGAGAAGGCTCTGCAGCTGAGTGCACAAAAGCTTAGTAGTCCACAGCGGAGTGCATAGGGCAGTTCGAGTTTGTAACCATTGAAGAATCAATAAAGATAAGTTTTGCTATAATTCTGTGTATCTTTTCCTGGCTTAATGTATGATTGGATATAATTTGCTAATATATTGTTTATTTACTGCGCGAACCTATATGAATGTTTTGTATTGTTAAGTATAACTTAAGACATTTAGGTAGGTGAAGGTGCTTAAATAATGCTGGAAGATAAATAAGATCTCGGGTAATAGCGCAGAGCGCAGCACAACCCCTGGTTAGGGTTGTGCGAAGGTAGGGTATCAGGTCGCGAGGGATGGAAGGTGTGCGAAACCACCTGTGTGAAAGAACAAACAAAGGACAGTTGAACTCATCAGACATCTCCAGGGTGCGGAAACCTAGTTCTAGCACCCTCCCATACTACTTCAGGTGAGACCTCAATCCACACTTCGTGGACTGTTGTAGAAAGGGCCAGTAGTAGCGAAATTTGTTTGGCTAATTAACTTCGAACCTGGGTCAGGCCCCAACAAGCCAACATGTGCCAACTGTTGGGAAGGCCTAGAAGGGCGAGGTTCACCAAATCATCCTCTTCTACAGTAACACGAACTTGATCATGTTCATCAAAACATTGTGTGAACTTTCTCAGGCATTGTGGAATGGTCTCAATCCTCTACATCTTGATATTTCGAAGCTTATCCTTGAGTGCCAATTTCTTGTGGTCACTATCATTTTGGAAAAAATCTATTAGCGCTTGTCACATTGCATATAAAGTATCTTTCCTGTGGATATAGAGACAATATGGTCTTATACTCCCTCTAATATGATACCCCTTGCCTTGACAACACACTTCTTCCAATCTGCTAGATTTTGAGCATCAGTCACTGTTGGTTTCAGAATATCATTATCAATGAATTCCTTCAACCCATTATCCTCCAGTACTGCTTTCATTTGGTCCTTCCATGTAGCATAATTTGAGATTCCCTGAAGGGCATAATTGAGCCTTAATCCATTGAAAGCCATATTCTCAGTCTTGAAGAAAACATGCAACCTAGTCTGCAACCTGAAACCTCCTACAATGAAAACATCGAAATCTTTGATCTACATGAGTGATTCCAACTCTTATACCATGTAGAAATTAGGATGTAGATTCGAAACTTCTCATGAAATTTACTAAATCACAAGACTTGAAGCTACTTTACTGAACTCTGAAAGTTAATTCACCATCTAAAACAAGAATCATTGACATGCAAAAGGAAACATCTGTTCGCAGTATGGCACAGGTGTTGTCCTTGATGGCAACTCACTCTGGTGACAGATCTCAGTTCAGGCACTCAGAAAGAAGAAAAATATATATAAGAAGGTTCACTTTGACGAAGTCGTGTATACACGCAGGTTGCATGTTCCCAAGGTGCATATGCATATACACGCACTTTCATGCAAGGAAAAGCACGTACATGTGGGAGAGCTTATTTTTGGTCTATGGTATTTAGTCCCTGGTATTTGAACCTATGGTTTTGGGCCATGGAATCTCGTCATAAGTGTTGATCCCAAGTATTGGGTCCATGGTATTGAATTGTTATGGTTTTGGACCGTGGTATTGTGAAAGACCTAAGGCTATAAAAGAGGAAGGAGATCATTTGGCAAGGGATCATCTGAATTATTGAATATCTGATAAAGTGCTAGATCTAGAATACGGTGATTGGGTTATGGTGCAGATCTAGATATGAATGAAGAAGGAACCTGAGTGCAAGGAGAAGGATAAGTTCTATTGATGGGTCAAAATCTTAAGGCTTGAATGATAGTAACTTTGTATGATTTTGATATGTTCTATGTGGCGCTTGCCTGATCTATAAAGTTGGTAATTTGGGTTAACTAATGTCTGAATGTTTGAAAGAGTGAATTATCCTTTATAGATCTGTACGCAGGGTCAGTGAAGCAAAGGCGCGTATACACACAGGTTCTATGAATTAAACTGCATATACGCAGGTTGGTCCAAACACAGAATCGTATACACGTAGGTTTCTGGTTCTTGAAGTAGCGTACGACCCTTGAATTATGTTATAGCTACTTCTGTTTATTGCTGCAGTGTTCTGGGTTCAGAATTTGGTGTGTGGTTACTGCTACTGTATTCTCGGTACAGCTGTTAGAGAAGTTTCTATTTGATTCAGTGTTAATTGGTGAAAAGGAGATTGTTTGATATAGAAATTCTTGATGATTGATTGATGTTCATGGATCCAGTCTGAAAATTTATGAAACGTGGTCCCTGGAAGCAAAGATAAGGTTATAGCCTTCTGCAGGTAGTAGCCTGCGTACTACTACTATCCTAGCTAGTACAAGAGCTAAGGGGGTTGTAGCTCCCTTCCAAGAAAAGCTGGAGAATGAGAGAGGGTTGTAGCTCTTTGCAGGTAGCAGCCTGTGTACTGGTAAAGGACTGCATCAGTACAGAAACATTGTAAAAGAAGTTTCTAAATAAAGGAAGATAGAGACGAATTGCAGCAGGTGGTTTTCACCCACATTGGGTTTCCAACTTATATCTTGTGTTCTTGTGTGTGATTTTCTTCTGCTCTGTTTCACTGTTTCTGGTTACTGTTTATTTGATTATGATACATACATTAATGATCAACATCTATAAGATAAATTAAATTATAAGTCTGCATGGTATACGTGGGTTTCCTTATCTGTAGTTGCATATATACGCGGTTTTCACTAACTGAAGTAACGTATATGATCTGGGTTTGAAAAAGAAAATAATTGACTTGATAATACTGATTCACCCCCCCTCTCAGTATTATTTCCAATAATTGGTATCAGAGCAGGTCCTTCAGAAGAAGCTTGATCGATTGAAGGAAGATCTATCATCATGAGCAACTAAGAGAGAGAAGCATCAATCAGGCCACCAATTTTTTATGGGACCAACTTTGTCTATTGGAAGGTAAGAGTTACAACCTATCTTCAATCTCTTGGTACAGATGTCTGGGATATCATAGATACAGGGTACACTTTTCCATCAACAACTCCTACAGATCCAGCTAAGAAGAAGCAGTTTGAAACAAATGCAAAGGCTGACAATCCTCTATTAGGATGTCTATCTTAATCAGAATTTGTCAAGGTTATGCAGTATAAAACCGCAAAAGAAATATGGGACAAGATCGTTCTGAGCTATGAAGGAGATGAACAGGTAAAACGAG
>APFE030987635.1:0-46228 GCA_000404065.3 Pinus taeda
TGGCCCTCTGAACTCTACACCTATCTCTCGACACCTTATCTGTTCCTACGCCCATGGTTCCATCAACCTTGTGTGACTTAGGCCTGGGCTAAGGGTTATCTCCCTTTACCTGTAGCTCCAAACCTTTGCGTCAATGG
This sequence comes from Pinus taeda, assembly GCA_000404065.3. Taxonomy (NCBI): domain Eukaryota; kingdom Viridiplantae; phylum Streptophyta; class Pinopsida; order Pinales; family Pinaceae; genus Pinus; species Pinus taeda. The sequence goes on from APFE030987635.1 coordinate 138, forward strand.
TTCTAAACTATGCCATAGGACCTCAACCTAGGGCCTTATTTTAAGCCCCCATTCCTCAAACTCTTATCCCATCTCCTCTGCTTCATTTATATGGAGGGTTCCAAAACCTTCGGTCGAGGCTAAGCCTGAACCCTCGACTCCCTTTATCCTACGGTCTCGTGGGTGTAAGGTGACCGAGGGTTAGGGGTTTAGCCTTGGCCCCTTTCCCCACTTTCCCTAATGGTCATATGCCTAAGGCTTAAATAGAAATTGTGAACTATGCTAGTTAAGTCCCACAAGTAGCTTAATGGTAGAGTGTTGCACTGATATGCTTGAGGTCTCGTGTTCGACCCCCATGGAGGCTAGTTTAGGCCATAAAAAAATTTTTGTTCAACCCCAGGGTGCCACGTGGCAGCCTGTGATTGGGCCATGTGGCACCCATTCATTGGTCCAACCAAAACCATCCACAACCAATCATAAACTACCAATTCGAACCAATCCGGTGAAGCCACTTTGAAGCCTGCCATTGGCCTGAGAAATACTGTAAGCCTGCCTAGTCAGTATTCCTGCACCCAACCTGCAAAAATTTTAATTGTTTAGGAAAATGATCAAAACACAATATTGGGAGCATATGATATCAGTTTTGAGCAATTCAAGTTCCATTGGATTCAGGGCGACGAGATCTACATTTTGGCATCAGTTTTGAGAACTTTCATTTTTTAGCACTTTACTAATCCCCTGGATCACTACTCCCCACTGGAAGCTTTTCAACCTCCAAAGTACTATTTTTGTTCAACAAATAGATGAGGGTACCATTCCCTCACCCTTCCAATCTAAATCCATTTGGATTTTCTTGGTTTTGTACCTTTGAGCCCCACACGAAGGTACTCCATGTTCTCTCTTCTTGAAGTTTTTGTTTTTCTGTCAAGGATGGTATCTTGCTGCAATTCTTCAAGATATCCAGGAGAGAAATATTCTATTTAAGGAATATGAACATTCTCTCCTTGATCTTAAATCAAAGGAGAATCATATAATCTTAAGTTCTCTTCACTTTGAAGCTCTTCTTTACTGATGCAAAGCCTTCCTTCACCTCAAACCTAAAAATTGTGGTTAACATGATGCTTATTATGTCTAACCTAGTAGTTGGTTTGACTCTTCACCATGTTAACACTTAGAAAAATCCCTTTTTATGGAAGGAAATAACTGAGGTAACCTCTAACCAATCTCTTGAATTTAAAGCTAGCCCTTTCAATCCGAAGGGGGATTCCTTCTATAACTCAATCAAAATAACTGGTTATGTACTTAACACAATGACTAACTCTATTGTAATAGGGTTTAAAAAATGTGGTAAGGTTTGATAGATTTCCATTGGGCATGGAGTCAAATAATTGGCTTAATAAGGAGGCAAACTAAAACCTTCATAGAGGCAGGGTAGCTGAGATACTCTGAAATTTAAAAAATGTTGAGATGGAATACAGAATAAGAAGACACTGGTATAGTTATAAGAGCACCACAAGGATGAAATATTTTAAAGCATAAGTTAGAAATTTGTGGCAGACTGATCATATAAACAAAGCATAGTAAATATGATTTCAATTTATTCACTCTTATCAGTGATATAATAATACACATATGACAACAAAGAAGGAAAACAAAAACATGAAAACACACATCCAAGCTCTCTAAAAAAAAGAATCACTGCTACAAAATTAGTCTTCCTTTATTAAACCTTCATAAAATACACAGGGCACAATAAGTTTCTGATAAAAAACCTGAATCCTTTCTCATTCTTCAATCTTTGTCTTTATAGAAAACACAAACTAACTAAAAACAAGTTTTTAGCAAAGCTTTAATTACAAAGTCTAAATAATCATAACGTACATCTCAAATACATGCATATAAAACTTTCTAATCTTATCTACATCTAAAGATCATGCTATTTCTAGAGTCATGGCTGGAGATAAGGATCAACAAGTCGAATTTGGTGATGTGGCATCCAAGTCAACAACTGTCCATGAGATTTTTCCTCATGAAAGCCTAAAAATAAGGTCTAGTGATCCCTTCTAAAATCCAAAACCAGGATAATTGTTAGAAAACCGAGAGAAGTTTTTCTAAATGAGTTGGTTTTGGACAAAAGCGTCTTTCAGTTTCGTAAAAATCATTCTCATTTATTTGGAAAGCTTGCTCGAAATTACTGTGTTGTACATGGAAAGCAAAGTTTTAACTGGCGATTTCACTGATAGACTGACTGTCAGCATTTCCTTTATACTTGTTTTTAGAATTAGCCTACAATGGGAATGTCATCATTTCTCTTGTCAAATGTTACCAATTTAACAACAAAATTACCAAACTTAGAAATGAAAGCACAAACTTGCAAAATGAAATGAGTTTAGCAGTGGATAAGGGAAATCAATCCGATTTGGAAAAATGATTATGATTTGTAGGAAACACGTTTTAACCCATGATTATTCAACGAACCATACATTGATGGCGATGGATAGATTTATGATTTAACCTCACACTTACTCGTGGTGCGGTTTCATACCTCATCATTGATGCTGAGTAATTCCAAATTTTAAATTTTAAATTTGTTTTTGGCACTGACAATCGGCCTGTCAATTTTATCGGAAACACTGACAAGCCCATTGTCAATGAATTTCTTCAGAAAAAAAATATAGGAACACTTAAAGTTTTGATAGCCCCGCTATCGATTATTTTAAGAGTGTTGACACTGAAAACTTGGGACTGCTTATTGACTCTAAAAAGACTACAAAAGAATCATCAAATTTTTGCAAATTGATCTCACAACAATGTAAAAGATTGTCACTTTGATGTGTAATCCCTTCGAATGAATATTTGCTTCCATGCATCTCAATTTGATGGTTGTAATAAAGAGGCTAAAAATATCCATATGACAATTGCAACAGAATGCTTTTTGATAAAGAAAATATGTTTGTTTTCCTTTGAGAATTAACATCTTTCCAATCATCATTTTCAAAATCTCTATAATTAAATGGTTGTGAATCTGAACTGACAAAATCCATATATAAAGCCACAAGATCATGAAAAACATGAAAATCTCCCTGCTAATATATAATGTTGTCAGTTTTTCCCAGTGAACCTATGTCATTTTGCATCGATTCACGTTCCTCTGCTTCATTTATGATTTTAATTTTCTCTTTCAACAACTTGAATGAATAAAAGCATAAAGGAAAAAAGTTACTCTCAGCTGATTGATCACTCTCTTTATGTCCAATGTTGTAACAGTGATATATAGGTTGAGAGCTTTCATTAGACTGTTGAAAATGAACATTGTTTTATGAAGGAAATACAATTGGTTGTTCATGAAAGGCATCATCATAATCATCATATTCATCATATATAGGAAAATCAAAATTTGGAGCAATAACTTGTTTCTTAACAAGATTGTTATTACTCTATGCAAAAACATCATCATTGAGACCTTCAAGAAAATGTATGATATTATCAATCCTTTGCTCATAATGAAATGCATCAGGATGTAGAACAAGTTACTTTTGAACATGCTCACTCTCTTGTTCATCTGCATTTGTTTCATCCAAGAACTGTTTTGGGAGTTTCTCACATGCTTTAAGATTCTAATCTATTTCCCGAGCATCAATAAACATTTTTTGTAAGGTCACAGATCTCTTATTCATGAGATGGTAAGAAAAATATGAATGAAAGGTTGTTCCATAACGCAACATGGCAGTAGCTTCAGGAGGTTGAATATCTCTGGGCATCTTGTGATAAAGACTGAAAATTTTCCTGTTGAACATAGAGACAATTTCATCCCTCTGTTTCTCTATGCCACAAAACTCCGAAAAATGTTGACACTTGGATTTCCTTTTGCCCAAAAATTTCAGAAAAATATCACTCAGTTCCTCCCATGAACTAACTGATTCAAGCTCTAAATATCTAAACCATTCTTTAGCATCCCCTTGTAATGATTGAGAAAAAGTTCTCAAACAAACATCATCATGCTCAACTTCAAAAATATCTATAAAATGCTCGAAGGCTTGAATTTGTTTTTCAGCTGCAAAGTTGTCAGGTTCCCCATCAAACTTGGGTATGTATTTATAATGTTTTGGAGGAAAATCATAGAAGGTATTTGGCAATCTTAAGGGTCTATATATTTCTTGAATCTTGGAAGGTATAAGATCAGATACAGGGGGAGTAATATCAGCCTTGATCACATGAGGCTCATAAGAATGGTCATGGACATCATATGCCTCATATGAAAAAACTTGGTCAAGATCAGCAATTCAAGAAGAAGGTATAGCTACAAATTTTAAAGAAGGATATACAAGTGTATATTTGTGCTCTGCATTCAAATACGGTAAGCCATGGAAAATTATTTTGATATGCTCAGGGAAGTACAATAAGTAGTTGACAAAAGATAATATTACATCTTGGATAAAACTCAAGCTTTGATATCTACTTTTCCCGTATTGTCCTTTCAAGTATATGTCAATAAGGATCGTCCTCCAGTGGAGTCTTTGAATTTGATTTGAAGCTTGACTGGAGTCATCAGGTGAATGATGCACAACTTGCTTATGTCTGAAAACTATTCACTATCAGCAATCAGAGATGGATCTTGTTGTTCTCCCAGGGGAAATTTCACCTTCGCTCCCCGACAACGACACCAAAATGTTGTCACCCAAAAAACTCCCTGGTTGTGCAAGGAAATAACTAAGGTAACCTATAAATAATCTCTTGAATTGAAAGCTAGCCCTTTCAATCCGAAGGGGGTTCCCGTCTATAACTCAGTCAAAATGGTTGGTTATATACTTAACATAATGAATAGCTCTGTTGTAATAGGGTTTCAAAAATGTGGTAGGGATTGATTGATTTTCATTAGGAATGGAGTCAAATAATTGGCTTAACATGGAGGCAAACTAAAACCTTCACAGAAGCAGCGTAGATGAGACACTCTCAAATTTAAAAAATGTTGAGATGGAATGCAGAATAAGAAGACATTGGTGTATTTATAAGAGCAACACAAGGATAAAATCTTTTAAAGCATAAGTCAGAAATTTGTGACAAACTGATAATATAAACAAATCATAGTAAATATGATTTCAAATTATTTACTCTTATCAGTCATAGAAGAATACACACATGACAACATAGAAGGAAAACAGAAACAAGAAAACACATATCCAAACTCTCTCAACACAAGAATCGTTGCTGCAAAATTAGTCTTCCTTTATTAAAACTTCAGAAAATAGATATGGCACAATAACTTTATGATAAAAAACCCCAACCCTTTCTCCTTCTTCAATCTATTTCTTTATAGAAATGATAAACTAACTAAAAGCCAAAGTTTTCACTGGCAATGTCGCTGACAGACTAACTGTCAGCATTTCCATTTTGCATGTTTTTAGAATTTGTCAACAGTGGGAATGTCAACGTTTCTCTTGTCAAACATTACCAATTTAATAGCAAAGTTTCCAAACTTTCAAATGAGAACACAAACGTACAAAATGAAATGAATTTAAGGGTGGATAAGGGAAATCATTCCGAATTGGAAAAATGATTACGATTTGTAGGAAACACATTTTGAACCATGATTATTCAACGAACCATACACTGATGGACGCGGATAAATTTATGATTTAACCTCACACTTACCCATGGCACACTTACATACCTCATCATTTACGCCAACGTGGTCAGCGTAATTCCAAATTTTAAATTTTAAATTTGTTTTTGGCGCAGACAATCGACTTGTCAATTTTATCGGAAACATTGATAAACCTGTTGTCAATGAATTTCTTTAGAAAACATTATCGGAACACTTAAAGCGTTGATAGCCATGTTATCGATAATTTCCCAATTTATTACATTAAAAATATTGACACTGAAATTGTCAGCCTTTTCTTAAAAAAAAACTTTAAAAACAAAGTTTATTGCGATAACAGTTGGCTTCATGGGGATGTTGTCGATCATAGATGGCAGGAAGAACCCGATAGGACAGAGGCCTGATCCATTGGGTTGATCCCAATCTTTTAGCTGAAACCAAAAACCTTATTTGCAACCAATTAACTTTACAACTAAAAACCATACACTGTTGCACACTACAAACTGAAAACTGAAATTGAAAAACTCACAACTAAAATCCATGCTTGCCCCAACAAGCTTATTACACACAATCCTACTTCAAACTACTAAAATAATTATTGAATCAAATAGTACAAAAATGCCAATACAACCAGTCAAGTAGCTGCTCAAATAATGTAGCTCCTTGATTGTGCTTTTTTCCTTGCTCCACATCAGTAGATTTTCCTTTCTTAATCTAAGCTTTGGTAGGCATAAATCCATCACTCTTCACTTTACTCTATTCTTGCAGCTTATTTAAAAAGTTGAAAACAAATTCATTGTTGATAAAATCTGAAAACTTGGGCTTGCTTATTGACTCTAAAAAGACTAAAAAAGGATCCTAAAATGCTTTCAAATTGATCTCACAACAATGTAAAAGACTATCACTTTGATGTGTAATCCATTTGATTGCATATTTGCTTCCATGCATCTCAATCTGATGGTTGTCATAAAGAGGATGAAAATATTCACATGACAATCGCAATGGAATAATTTTTGATAAAGAAAATATATTTGGTTGCTTTTGAGAATTAATATCTTTACCATCATCATTTTCAAAATCTTTGTAAGTTAATGGTTGTGATTCTAAAGTGGAAAAACTCTCCATATATAAAGCCACAAGATCATGAAAAACATGAATATATTCCCGCTGATCTATAATGTTGTAAATTTGTCCCAGTAAACCTATGTGATTTTGCATTAATTCATGTTCCTCCGCTTCATTTATGATTTTAATTTTCTCTTTCAGAAACTTGAATGAAGAAAAACATAAAGGCAAAGAGTTACACTCAGCTAATTGATCACTCTCTTTATGTCCAATGTAGTAAGTTATGTGATATATAGGTTGAGTACTTTCATTAGACTATTGCAATGAACATTTTTTGATGAAGGAAATATAGTTGGTTATTCATGAAAGTCATCACCATAATCATCATATTCATCATATATAGGAAAATCAAAATTTGGAGCAACAACTTGCTTTTCAACAATATTATTATTTCTCTTTACAAAAAACGTCATCATTGAGGATTTCAAGAAAATGTATGATATTATCAATCCTCTGCTCATAATGAAATGGATCAGGATTCAGAAGAATTCTCTTTTAAACATTCTCACTCTCTTGTTCATCCACATTTCTTTCATCCATGATCTGTTTTGGGAGTTTCTCACATGCTTGAAGATTCTCATCTATTTCCTGAGCATCAATTTAGAACAATTCTCTTTTAAACATTCTCACTCTCATGTTCATCCACATTTGTTTCATCCATGCTCTGTTTTGGGAGTTTCTCACATGCTTGAAGATTCTCATCTATTTCCTCAGCATCAACAAACATTTGTTGTAAGGTCACAGATCTCCTGTTCATGAGAAGGTAAGAAAAATCTTAATGAAAGGCTATTACATAGCGCAACATGACAACAACTTTAGGCAGTTTAATTTCTCTAGGCATCTTGTGATAAAGACTGAAAAAATTCCTATTGAACATAGAGACAATTTCATCCCTCTGTTTCTTTATGCCACAAAACTCTGAAAAATGTTGATACTTGGATTTCCTTGCGCCCTAAAATATCATAAAAATATCACTCAGTTCCTCCCATAATGATTGAGAAAAAGTTCTCAAGTAAACATCATCATGCTCAACTCTAAAAGATATATAAAATGCTCAAAGGCTTCAATGTGTTTTTCAGCTGTAAAGTTGTCAGGGTCCCCATCAAACTTGGGATGGTATTTATAATGCTTCGAAGGAAAATCATGGAAGGTGTTTGGCAATATTGAGGGTCTATAGCTTTCTTGAATCTTGGAAGGTATAAGATCAGATACAAGGGGGCATAATATCAACCTTGATCACATGAGGCTCACAAGACTGGTAATGGATATCATATGGCTCAAATGAAAAAACTTGGTCAAGATCAACAATGCAAGAAGAAGGTATATCTACAAAATTTGAAGAAGGATATACAAGTGTAGATCTATGGTTTGCATTCGAATACAGTAAGCCACGAAAAATTATTTTTATATGCTCAGGAAAGGACAAGAAGTAGTTGGCAAAAAATAGTATTACATCTTGGATAAAAATCAGTCTTTCATACTTGGTTTTCCTGTATTGTCCTTTCATGTCTTTGTCAATAAGGCTCGTGCTCTAGTGGAGTCTTTGAATTAGATTTGAAGTTTGATTGGGGACTCTAGGTGAATGATGCACAACTTGTGTCTTTCTAAGTTGCCTTATTTAATTCTCTGTAGTCCACGCATATTCGCCATTTAACGTTTTTCTTAGGGACCATTACCAATGGAGAAACCCATTCGCTGTCTGAAATGGGGTAAATAAATCCCACATCGAGCACGTTTGAAGCTCTTCCTTAACAATATTTTTCAGAGTAGGGTTCATTCTTCTCTGGGGTTGCCTCACAGGACGAAAATCCTCCTTAATGTATATGTGATGAGCGCACAGATTAGCAGGAATTCCCTTCATATTTGAGTAGTCCTAGGTGAAGGCTTCTTTGTGTTTCCGAAGAACATCCAGGAGTTGTTTTTTCTGGGAATCCAACAACTTTGGATTGATATTTAGGGCTTTTCCTGGTTCTATTCCCACAGAAACACTGTCATGGGGCGCAACTATATGTAGCTCGTCGAATCCATCTGCTGTTCTAATACTTTCCTGAGTCTCACAGCTCAAGACGAACTCCAGGATTTGCTGATTCAAATATGAAACAGAACAAGGATCATTGATAAAGGTAGTAATTGCGTCATCTTCTTTTTCAGCTTTGAACTGGAGGGCCTATCCAATAGTAAGAACTGGTCTTAACTCCTCATTTTCTCATTCAGACTCTTTCTTGTATAAATATTTCTTGTGGCCTGCTAATTTTGCTAATGGGTTAGGTTCTGCGAGAGGATATAACACTAGATTCTGAGTGTTTTTCCCATTTGAAATGATCATATGTCCAGACTGACACCCAATATAAGCGCCTGCGGTTGCCAGCCAAGGCCTTCCCAGAATCAGGGGATGGCCTCCAGCTGGAAATTGCGTTTGGAGTACTAGGAAGTCCATAGGGTAGTGCCATGAATCAACCGAAATCGTGATATCTTCTAACTTCCCTACTGGTTTCACTGTAGATCGGTCTGCCAGTTCTAACATTGTAGGTGTGTGTTTCAAGTTACGCAGTCCTAATGCATGCATGGTTTCAACAGTGATGACGTTTATGGCAGCACCCAAATCTACCAATACATTTGGAATTTATACCCCATTAATTTGCACGGTCAAAATTGGGTTCCCGGGATCTCCATACTTTACAGGCATGCACCTTCCCATCATGAAATCTGATAGCTTCTCCATTACGTGAATGGTGAGCGGGTCTCTAGATTTCCTTTTGGCTTCTTAGCACAATATTCTCTAAGAGTTTTCGCATATATAGGTACATCCCTCATAGCTTGCAACAAGGGAATCTTGACAAATAAATTCTGTAACTCCCTTGACAGGTCAAACTCAACTTGAGGGGTTGGTTTACTCACAACCAACCTTTTTGGATAGGGCGGTTCAGCTTGGCGTTTTTGAGTAACTGACGGTTGAGGTGTATGATTTTTGTTAACCTGGTTTGGTTCCTCTCCAACCATTTTTGTTTCCTTCTCCTCACTGTCAATTTGTTCAATGATAGTTGGTGAGGGCTGAGCATCCACTGTCCACCCAGATCGTAAATGCATCTCATAGAATTCTGCGGTGGAGATGTTGTATGAAGGTAGGTTGAGGGTGTCAGCTTGCTGAGCCCCTTTATTGTTAGGATTCGGATTGGGTTGGATAGGGAGTTGGGGACGAACAGGCTGATTACCAGGAGGCACATTAGAGGGTAACTGAAGTTGTTGTTGTGGCACCGACTGGGGAAACTGACCAGGAGGAGAAGGTCCCTGCCAGTTCGGAGCTCACAAGGAACTTGAACTAGCTTGAGGAGCCCACTGCTGCCAAGGTGAAAACTGGTATTGGGGCCACATGGGTGGATAAGGCACAGTCTGGGGACCCATATTAAAATTACTAAAATATTGAGATGGATCCAGAAACATACCTTGATTTCCCATTGACAGTCGAGGTTGCCATGGCTTTTTAGGTCCCATAAAGTACAACTGCTCCATCTCTTCGACTGTTCCTTGAAAAACCGCTTTTAGTCCTGGAAATGATGGGCATGCACTTGTCGCATGCTTCAGTTCACAAATTGCAAACTCCTCTACAGAGTTTAATGGACATTCCCTCTATGGGTGTTTCTTCCTGCATGTGGGGCAAAATATGGCCATAGTTATTTCCAATTCTAGTTGTTTCTGTTTTACCTGCAGTGTGTCTATTTGTTCAGACAAGGTACTCAGGATATCAGTCCTTAGGCTGTCCAATAGATTCCCAATTTCTGCTTTTGTAACACCTCCGCCAAATACCTTCGTTGATCGAATCCCTTGTTTATTTCTTGCAACTCCTCTTGAGCACTGGATACACAACTCACATATGGTATCAAAGTCCTCCTTGATATATCTCCCTTTCCGACTATATTCAACAATTCCAAAGAGTCTTCTCGGAAGGCCTGGAGAAGGATAGTTTTCAAAATGTCCTTATCCAGGTCGGAGTGATCTAATCTCTGCAATGTGTATTTAAAGTGTTCCACACAATCTTCCATACTTTCGTCCTCTTTCTGTGCAAATTTAAAAAGCTCTTCTTTAATATCTCGTGATTTACAATAGTCCTAATATTTCTCCAAGAAAGTAGTTCTCATTGCCTCCCATGTGGTGATAGACCTTCCTTCCCCCAAGACCCATAAACCACTGCAGGGCTGTCCCTTTTAGCGCAACAGGGAAGATTTTCAATTTCTGAGCATCCATTATGTAATCATACCCTCGAGACACAATGTCAAATTCAAACAAAAATGTGTCAGGGTCTTCTGAAGTAAGCCCATGGAAACTTGGTAAAGTTGTTAAAGGAATGGGCTTTGTTGGTGCACCAGTCCAAATCCACAATTCGGAAGTCAATAGTAGAGGTTGTAGGTGCCATGAATATCCTCCAATACTCACTAGGGATTTCAACAGGCTCCGCAGGAAGGGCTTTTATCACAGGGGTTCGAGTTGCCTTAACAACGCTTCCTCTATCCCTTGGTGATAGAAATGTCTCTACAATATCTTCCTCCCTATCACAGTCGCTGGACCCTTCGGATCTCCTCTTTGCAACTCCTTCTTCCCTACTGGGATGCACCGTTCCTTTGGACGCTTTACTTGCAACTTCTTCTTCTTTTGTTACAAGCAACGAGATCCCTTTAACAAGTGTACCGTTGCTTGTCTCCCTGGCTACTGGAAGGGTCTGTTGTATTGAATCGGCCGGGGGTTTTGTGAACAACACTGGTTGATCTACAGATTGTCCCTCAGATTTTGTCTATGCACCTGGCCTCACTACTGCACGGGAAGATGCCTCTGACTCAGCTTTTGCAATGATTTACTGGATGTAGGTGTTCCTTCCCAAATCATGTCCTCCCTTCTTTGGGGCTCTCCCACTGCCCCTTTTATTTGGCTCTCTGTTCATACAAGTTGGTATGACGATAGATGTTGCGATCAAACCACAATGCTGAAGGCATAGAGTAGGGCGTTAAAAGACCATTCCCTCCCCAGGACAAGATATCACGTTGAAAATAGGGCAGTTAATGAAAAAGAAAAGAAAAGAAAACAAGAACCCAGGTTCAAGACCTGGAGCAGGGCGTCAAAAGACTCCTCCCTCCCCGGGACAAGAACCCAATCAAGAAAATAACACACACACGAGAAAACCTAACACTTCAAGACTTGAAGTAGGGTGTCAGAGGACCCCTCCCTCCCCAGGGCAAGAGATTGTGTTTCTCGAAATCGAAACAACAAAAAAAATGTTAGGAAAAATCTAAGCTCAAGGTTTGGAGTAGGGCGTCAAAGGACTCCTCCCTCCCCAGGGCAAGAGATCGACTATAATAAAACAGGAAAACAATAATAGCGTGAAAAATAAACGAAATACCTACGCTCAGGACCTGGAGCAGAGTGAGAAAGCTCGTTCTCTCCCCAAGACGAGAGATTGACCCTCTGGTTAATACAAATCGTGTCTTGCACCTCGTTAGCCTCGGAAATGGTGCCAAAATGTTGGTGTCCAGGTATGAACAAATTATCCACCCCTTTTCGTACATTAATGTAGCAATCTGGGTGCATATTCTTTTCAAGGAAACACGAAAGGTATATGTAGGGGCAAGGTTACAGTCTGTCCTCAACCAAAGGTTCGTGATTACCAATCAAAACATTACTGAAACATGGATAAAAACTCAACTGCGGAACTTAAAAAGGTATTCACAGTTATCTAAGGAATCTGCAATAGCAACAAGAAATAAACACATCTGATCCGAATGGAAAATGGCCCCTTGTATTGGTTATCTATGGTACTCATCCACCCATATTATTCATTGACCCATGGAATCTACCCATGGTATTGCAAATGGCATCCGCCCATGGTATTCATTCACCCATGGAATTGACCCATGGTATTGTAAATGGCATCTGCCCGTGGTATTGTAAAATCCACCCATGGTATTCATTCACCCATGGAATTGACCCATGTTATTGTAACTAGAAAAATACTATAAGTAACAAGTCACATTTTGTAAAAGGACAGATTGTCCGCCACAATGTAGCCTTTACAGTTCAGAGGCATGTAGCCACACATCTCTTCTCAGAGATAAGCTACCATTGCTCTAGCTGGTTTATTTCCATTGGTTTAAAAAAAAATCTTTGTGGTTTGTTTATTGGCATCTCATTTTTTTTTATGGTATTTCAAATATTCAGATCTTGGGGTCTTTCCTCCCAAGATCCGGAATCAGTTCCATGGTGGAATGAATACCATGTGGATTTTACAATACCACGGGCGGATGCCATTTGCAATACCATGGGTAAATTCCATGGGTCAATGAATAATATGGGTGGATGAGTACCATAGATAACCAATACAAGGGGCCATTTTCCATTCGGATCAACATCGATGGACAATACACACAAAACAAGGAAACACGCAACACCTGATCAGAACAGCGGGCTCAACTCTCTGATCAGGGTTGCGTTATTCATAGCGAATGATAGATCAACAAAAAGGTTTGTATCTTATTAATTTGAATAATGTTGTTACAATACAATGCAGGGTCTGCCCCCCTGATACAGGAATGACCCGTCTTTTATACAATACAAAGGAGAATAACATCTCTCCCCCAAAACCTGGCAACTATATGCCCAAAGATATACATCAATTTTATCACAGTACAAGTGCCGAGAGAGCAAGAACAGGAATGGTCCAAAAACGGGTTGAGAACAACTACAAATCAGTTATGTTGTTTTGTCGTGGTCGATCAGCTGCTGTGAACCGCGAAACTGTTGTGATATGCTATGCGGTCAACACCTGCGCTCCATAATCTGCGGTCATCACATGTTTCAGTGGTTCGCATAGATAAAAACCTTCACGACTCTACTTCATTAATTAAATATTCCAAGAGACAATAAAGGGGAATTACCTCATAGTTTTACACAATAAATATATGCGAATGAATACAAAAGGGATGAAAAGAGGAGTAGAATTGCAGGGAAAAGATAGGCCAATTTGGTGCCCAACATATCCTACAAGCTATCATAAGTTGGTGGGATCTTTGTTGTACTTGGTGAATACTAGACTTGACATATGCTTTGATGTAAATTTTCTTAGTCAATTTTAGTTGGAGCCTCATCATGATCATTGGATAGTTTCAAAGCATATAGTGAGATACCTACGTGGAACAATTTATCATTTCCTAAAGTATGATGGAAAGGAAGTCAAAATAACAAGTTTTACCGATTCTAATTGGGGTGGCAGTGAGATTGATGGAGGAGCACTACCGACGGTTGTTTTGGTTTAGGATCTGCACTAATTTCATGGATGAGTAGAAAAAAATATCTCTTTTCTTTAAGTAGTTCTGAAGATGAATATGTTGTTGCATGTGAAGTAGGAAAAGAAGCAGTTTGGTTAAGAAAACTCTTGCCATATTTGTTTGGAAAGCCACTAGATCCTAAAGTGATAAATTGTGATCATCAAAGAAGCAACAAGATGTCTGAAGACCCTGCATTTCATGCAAGGATGAATCATATCAATAATAAGTACCACTACATTAGAAGTTTGGTACATGATGGGGTTGTGAAGCTATAGTATATTTCAACAGATGAACACGTAGCTAACGTGTTGACAAAATATCTTCCAAATAAGAAGTTTGAATATTTCATAAGCATGCTTGGATTGGTTGATATTACATATTTAGTAGATAGGGAGATATGAAGCATCTTGTGGCAACAAGACGTTTGGGAGGACATTAGGCCGACCTATTATGATGTCTAGATCCCTTAGTAGGGAGGGTGGCATTGGTCGTGGAGCTCCAACCTTGGATACACACCTAGATCCTTGGGGTTGGTGTTAGAGATAAAGCTTAATGGTACCTAGAGAGGATATAGCTTGGAACACACCTTAGTCCCACCCGGTTAGATACCTTGGTCAGGTATCTAATCTGTAGCACTACGTGTGTTATGACTCTTCATAGAGTATATCATTTTTAGATATTACATGTACCTATGTGAATATGTAATTATGAATACCTCCTTAGTTAAGAAGGAGTGTTGAAGAATGTAACTAGTGTCAGTCTTCATAATTGTATTTGTCAAAATAAATTTTATTATAAGAGAAAAATATTATTGAAGCATGGATTTCATGCTCCATTTATTTTCTAGGTCATAGCCTCCATTGAAGGCTTCTAGGTTTTGTCAAGAGTCAAAAGAGTAATTGTAGATTTTATTAGACCCTTCTTGGGTTTTTGTATCATGTAAAAAGAATTATTTTTGAGTCAAAAGTATCATTTTTCACCTCCACACCAAGTCGGCCATGTCCTCATGAAGTCGGTTTGGATTAGGGTTATTCGACCCAGTAGAAGGATCATATATAGAGAGGCAACTCGCCTCATTTGAAGCACACACTCAACAAGTTTGATCTACAAGAGAAAGAGGCAGAAAAGAAGAGAGAAGTTGAGGAGAAGGGAGGAAGAAGTTGGGAAAGACAAAAATCAAGTTTTTGGGAATCTCATGCGAAGTTTCTGGACTGAAGCTGGGGGTTGAAATTGTGGATTGAAGCTACATCTAGGGAGATGACACTTGGAGACTTTGGCAGGGATTATCTACTAGAAGGAAGGTATGACTTGGTGATTGGAGGAGGTCTTTGTCTAGGTCTAAAGGGTCTTGGATTGTCTCATCTTGATTTTCATATACTAGTGGAAGAGTTGGACTAGGCTTTCCCCTAGATAGGGTTTTTTGCTTGGTTGAGTGCCTACATCTTATGTCTCTTGTTCTTGTGATATTCATATACATTTTATTTGGTAATTACTTGATGAAAGACAACATAATAAAGAAGTAAAAGAAGCCAACATAAGTCACAAGTAATTATCTACATGCATTTATTTCTCAACACATATTGTACAAAACCACTGCCCAAACTAAACATTGTTGGTTTTTTGGTAGCTTGGGAGGTACTCCAAGCCTTGAGGATCGAGGGTTTGGAGGAAGGAGATCCACAAGTGGCCTTGTGGGCTTGAAACTAAAGCCTTGGGGTTTTGCACCCATCAATGTTTGGGCCAAAATAGTGGCGAGATTGTGACATGTGATTAATGAGGATGATAGTACCTAACGAGATGAATCCAACGCATTGAGAATCGTCCAATTTTGAGTTTCCATTGAAGAGATATGAATTTTTGAAGATATTGTGTGGGCTTGTGGCATAAAGTTAAGGTCAACTTGATGTTTTAGTGACCTTATGACAGTTGGAAAACCATATTGGAGGAATTTGTTAAAGCCCCACACAAAGGTATAAGAGGAGGAATTGTGTGAGGCATTATTACATATCCCAAGTGCATTCAACATCAAGATTGGATCTGAAATTGACAACGAAACCTGAGGCAGTAGGGCAGAAGGACGACGGGCATCTTAAGGGGTATTGTCTCTGAGTTGGGTGCAGATTCATTGTGATAAAGAGCAGCAGACCTAAGGCAGCCGAAGTGAGGGCTAGATGGATTGTGTGGGCATATTTTCTCTTATGATTGATTGTGTCTTCCTTTCCAGATCAGGGTGCTAGTTTAGAGGTATGTTTGGAATTGATTTTGTGCATAAGTGTGGTATGTTTGCACTTTGTTCTAGGCCACAGGGATATATGGAGGTACAACTAAGTGTGGAGGCTTGTTAAGACGGTCGAGAGGCCTAGTGAGGGTCTCTAACCTAACTATAGCCTCCAAATAATTCAACACGAGTGGACAGAGGGTGTAACCCTTGGAAAGGAACTTGTTCTCCTTATTGTAGCAATCATACTATTGTAGAGTGACTTGTGTAGTGTTCAAAGGCCTATAAAAGTGTCAAGGAAGGGCTTGAAGGGAAAAAAAGGGTGACAAATGTTTGTACAAGGGAAACTTAGTGATTAGAGGTATGTTTTAGCGGTTTTGGAGGGGTGTAATAGAGTGGTGGATTCCCTAACCAGTATGCACAATTCCCAAGGTAAGGTGGAAACAATAGGGAATTGCATATGTCATCTTAATTAATGATTGGATGCTAGAAGATGTAGTGTCCTAGTAAAGGACAAGTTGAGAATTCTATTAGCAACCATGTGAAAGGGTCTCCATAGGTCTTGAATGATCTAACTAGGAGCAGATGCTACAACAGGATTAGTCACTCGCGGTCTGTTGGAGGGCAGCGTGAGAGTGGACCAAGTGTGGATAGTGATTGGGAATTTATGGTTTGTTGGAGGACAATGTGATAGTGTCCAAGTTGGAGCCCAATGTACACCATCTTCAGGGACCTAGGTGGTTGCTTGAGTGGTAGAAGTTGAGCTCAAGGTTTGATCAATAAGAGGAGCAATGGAGAAGCCTTAGACTTGTGTGTGGAGAAGGACTTCTACAACAAAGGATGGGTAGTCCACTTAGCCCATGTTCATTATGGGAGATAGAAATCTTGCAGTGATAGGTTTCATCCCTTTGTGCTCTATGTTAGTCTTCATTGGAGCAGTGCAGGAAGACTATAGTGCGCTAAAGTCCCTGAGTAGATGAGGAGCAGTGGTGGGCAGTTCAGAGTTATTCACAAGTTGAGTTATGAACAACTCGATATGAGTCTCGATACATTGTTCCATTGATGGAATAAGGCACAACTAGTGAGAAAATTGATAGCTGAGGTTCAGTGTCAAGATGGACTTGGAGCATTGATAGAGGTGGGAACTGCAGATCGAGAGCTGAAGGACCTCGCAGGTACAGGGTACGACCGAGACGAGTTGATAGAGCGTGTGAAAGCCAAATGGTGAGAGTATATTGTTGAGGGTAGATTGGTTGTTGATGGATTGAGACAAAGGCCCAATTTTGTATTCTTGTACTAGTGGATGTATGAGGGCCATTATCGCTGGTATGGGACCCCTAGAGTGTTGTATTATTCAATTTGATTAATATAACAAAGTTGGGTTGAAAATTGTAAAAAGTTGTCTATATTTTGTCCACTAGTAGATTTACTATTGTTTATATTTCACTATGCAAAGTAGCTTCGTGGTGATTCTTGGTTTGGTAGTGTTAGAGATTAAATATTCTATCCCAGACACCAGGGCCATGGAAAAACAACATGGAATCAGAGCATGCACAATGAAGCAATTCAAAGGGAGTTGTGGGTGTCTAGACCATGGAGCAGAGGGTTTAGCTTAAGACATGGAGATGTGGTCTTCACTGGCTTGGTAGTGAGATTGACTAGGAATTCTGGTGGATTGGTGGAGAACCTGGTGAACAATAGTTTGTTGTAGGACAAATTTATGATCATGGACTTCCATTGATTTGTCATGGATGGTTGGGACAACTCGAAGACTTCCTTGGCATGGACGAGATCATCATGATCGAGATGGATTCATGTGATGGACTACACATTGGCAGGATAGAGTCTTTATCGGATTGTGATGTTTCATATCTGACATTGGAGGGATTTGCATGAGTGGTATTTAATCGAGGAGGATGAGTGCTTGCAGGAATGAGCCAGTGGAGATCATGCACACTCAAAAGGAGTCTAGCCTTAGAGGGAGCATCCCTATGGAGGTTTGGGATCTTCAGGTTCAAATATGATGAGGTAGAGGTACTATTGAGATTGTCGGGTTCATTCTATAGAGTATGCTACAGTCTTGGACGCTATATGGGCTAGCTTCGTCAGTGCTGATGATGAATTACTTTCTAGTCTTAGAAGTACCTCCCTTGCTAAGAGGGAGTGTTGATTTTTAGTAGCTTGGGAGGTACTCAAAGCCTTGAGGATCGAGGGCTTAGAGGAAGGAGCTCCACAATTGGCTTTATGGGCTTGAAACCCAAGCCTTGGGGTTTTGAACCCATCTATGTTTGGTCCAAAACTGTGAAGATATTGTGACATGTGATGGATGAGGATGATAGTAGATGATGTGAAAAACCAACACATTGAGAATCGTCCAATTCCGATTTGTCGTTGAAGAGATAAGGATTTTTGAAGATATTGTGTGGGATTGTGGCACAAAGTTAAGGTCAACTTGATGTTTTAGTGACCTTATGACAGTTGGAAAGCCCTTTTGGAGGAATTAGTTGAAGCCCAACAAAAAGGTATAAAAGGAGGCCTTGTGTGAGGCATTATGACATATCCCAAGTGCATTCAACGTCAACATTGGCTTTGAAATTGGCAGCAAAGTCTGAGGCAGCTAGGGCAGAAAGAGGACAAGCATCTTGAGGGGTATTGTCTCTGATTTGGGTGCAAATTCATTGTGAGAAGCTGCAGACCTAAGGCAGCCAAAGTGAGGGTTGGAAGGACTGTGTGGGAAAATTTTCTCTTATGATTGAGTGTGTCTTCCTTGCCATATCAGGCCACTATATTACAGGTATGTTTGGAACTGATTTTATGCATAAGTGTGGTATGTTTGTACTTTGTTTTGGGTCACAGGGATAGTTGGAGGTACAAATGTGTGTGGAGGTTTGTTAAGAGGGACGAGAGGCCTAATGAGGGTCTCTAACCCAGTCATAGCCTCTAAATAGTTCAACATAGGTGGATAGAGGATGTAACCCTTGGAAAGGAACTCGTTCTCCTTGTTGTAGAAAGCATAATGTTGTAGGGTTCCCTTGTGTAGTGTTCTAAGGCTTATAACAGTGTCAAGGAAGGGCTTGAAGGGAAGAGAAGGGTGACAGATGATTGGACAAGGGAAACAGAGTGATTAGAGGTATGTTGTAGCAGTTTTGGAGGGATGTAATAGAGTGGTGGATGCCCTAACCAGTAACAAGAAGCTACAACAATATGCACAGATACCAAGGCATGGTGGTAGCAACAAGGAGTTGCAGATGTCATATTGATTAATGATTGGATGTTAGATGATGTAGTGTCATAGGAAAGGACAAGTTGAGAAGTTTCTTAGAAACCATGTGGAAGGTCTCCATAGGTTTTGAATCCCCTAACTACGAGAAGATGCTACAACAGGATTGGTCACTTGTGGTCTGTTGGAGGGCAATGTGAGAGTGTACCAAGTGTGGATAGTGATTGGTAATTTATGGTATGTTGGAGGGCAGCGTGATAGTGGCCAAGTTGGAGCTTTGTGTACACCATATTCATCGACCTAGGTGGTTGGTAGAGGGGTAGAAGTTGAGCTCAAGGTTTGATCAGCCAGAGGAGCAGTTGAACAGCCCTAAACTTGTGTGTGGAGAAGGACTTCTACAACAGATGATGGGTAGTCCTCCTAGCCCGTGTTCATTATGGGAGATGGACATCTTGCAGCGATAGGTGGCAACCCTCCATGCCCTATGTTAGTCTTCATTGGAGCAGCGCTGGAAGACTATAATGGTTTGAAGTCCCTGAGTAGCTGAGGAGCAGATTGGGAATTTGAGAGTTGTTCATAAGTGGAGTTGTGAAAAACTCAACGGGAGTCTCGATACATTGTGCCCTTGATGGACTAAGGCACAACTAGTGAGCAGATTAATAACCGAGTTTCAGTGGCCAAATGGACTTGGAGCATTGATAGAGGTAGAAGCTGCATGTCAAGAGTTGAAGGACTTGGTAGGTATAGGGTACGATTGAGAGGAGCTGGGAGAGCATGTGACAGCCAGATGGTGAGAGTATCTTGTTGAGGGTAGATTGGTTGTTAATAGATTCACACCAAGCCCCTATTTTGTATTCCTATACTAGTGGATGTATGAGGTCCATTTTTCTTGGTACGTGAGCCCTAAATTGTTGTATTAATCAATTTGATTAATATAACAAAGTTGAGTTGAAAATTACAAAAAATTGTCTATATTTTGTGCACTAGTAGATTTATTGTTGTTTATATTTTGTTGTGCAAATTAGCTTTGTTTTGATTCTTGGTTTGGTAGCATCAGAGATTTAAGATTCTATCCCAGACACCAGGGTCGTGGAAAAACAAAAAACATAACATTCATTATCATAACAACATCAACAAGAGGCCAACATACTTGTTATTTCCAAGTCCTCATGCTCCTCTTCTCTTTGGAATATGTACAAACTGAGTTCTATTTAGGGCACAATAGTAGCCATAAACATTGCTCCAAATATGAGAAACCCTTCTTAAAACAAACTATCACTCTTTTTGTCCCTTCTAGGCCTCCCCATGCATTGTTTTAGGCCTTGGAAAACTCCACAAGCCACCCTACAACACTTTTCCCTGTAATAGCAAGAGATTTGACCTATGTTCAAAGGGTTAACACCCCTATTCCACCTACGTTATCCTTAGAGTGACTGCGGTTAGGGTAGAAGGTCCCTCCTAGGCCTCTCGACCCTCTCAAATAGTCTTCCCACATGTTGTTGCTAAAACACTCCCTATGGCTTAAACAAAGATCCAAATCATACAAAACGTGCATAGAAAATACCCTTAATCTACCTTAGAAATGAAACCTTGTCTTTCCAAGAGATCCACACCAAGACAGTCTCAAATACTCGTCCTCTTAGGTTTCCTCATTCCTGTGCATTTGATATGATTTGCACTATCTATCCTATTTATTGTAGCCTTACTAGGCCTACTTGGCCTCCATAAGGCTTATTTTAGAGGTATATCCCTCTTTGCAGAAACTTTGAATAGTTGAATTTGGAGACATGTATTGTCTTAGAGACAATACATATGACTATATTACCTTTGCAATAAGAAAAGTTTCTTTAGCTTTGCATTGTAATTCAAAACATTGTATAGGTGTACTGTCTTGTTATAGTTTGGTCATCAATAATTGCTTCTTGAATTTGTATCTTCGTCGTACTAAAAGGAAATGTCATCTATGGTGAAACTCGTACTATCTATCATGCCTTGTTTGATTCATAGAATAGCTTTATATGGTGACTTTGGATCTCTTTCTCTCTATCATTTCTAGTCCCTCAAACTCAACCTTTCTCTACTTCAAATGATAGTGGTTTATTTTGGTTTATCAAATCCTCATTTTGTTGCCTTCAACAATAGGCCTGATACCAATTTCATATATAGGACTAGCATTATCTGGTTAGGAGTTTTGTACTAGTCTCTTAGAGTATGTCTAATATGCTTTTAGACTTCAGTCCTTCCTTCTTATTCAATATGTGTTGACATGGTTGCAAATAAAGTTAAAACTAGCTCATTATAACCTTTACAGAACTCAAACTTCCTAATTAGTGTGGGTTACTTATTTTGCTTCTCGGGCCTCTTGAAAGATGAGGTGTCTGTCTGAAATGCACTAATCAACCCTTCAAGATGCCTCAGGATCCTTGGTCTATTATCCCATAAATGTATAAGTGAACCTTTCACTTGAGTATACTTCAGAGATGTATAAGTGATTTTCAAGCTGCCTTTGATCATGACCTTAACTCTGATACCATGTTGGAAAATCAATGTGATTTATGATTCTCTTGTCATGATAATTACTTGTGAATTTATTTAGCTTCTTATTAAATTATTTATCTTCCCTTTCATCGAGAAATTACCAAAATGAATATCATAAGAGACAATAGACACAATATATAGGCTCCATCCCAGGGAAAAACCCCACATGATAGGGAAAACCCAAACAATCGACTTCTTATAGAATCAGATCAATATGAGACCATCATGACATAAAAATCGAAGTCAAATCTCCTCCAAGAACCAAGTCATCCCCCCACGTGATCAATATCTTCAAGTCATTCTTCTCAATCTAATTATAATCTCAGTGATTAAGGGAAGAACCTTTTGCAACTATTTTTAGGGTCTCAGTCCTTTGAAATCATCTGTAACTTCAACCACTTTCAGGGTCTTGACCCTCTAAAATCAACCTGTAATTTTGGTCACTTTTAAGGTCTCGACCCTCTGAAATTGTCCTACAACTTCGATCACTTCTAAGGTCTCAACCTTATGAAATTCTCCTGCAACTTTGGCCTAGATGGGTAACTATAATAGGGATTGTGAATTGTCCTTTTGATCAGAGACTAGGCTTCATTGCTTGATTTCCTTCTTGTTTGATAGGTATTTTGTTATGCTTTTATTATCCTCCCTCTTCTTGAGATCGAACCACAAAAGGATATGTCATAAATAGGACGAAGTTACTACCTATAGATACCTTTTGAATAGGTCTCATCAAGGCCGACTAGATCGTAATTGAGGCCGACTTGGTTCTTGGAGCTCCTTTTGACTTTTAGACAAAAATAAGTTGTTTTATATGTTATAACATGCCCAAATGGGTCTTACATAGCTGATATTGACTCTCTTTGACTTATGACATCCCTAGACACATGAAGAACATGCTTAACCTAGATGACCAATGTAAATAAGCATGAAACCCATGCTTGAACTTAAAAAAAAATCAATCATATATACATAATGAGTACAAAGACGATTATGAAGACCGAACCTAGTTACTTTTCCAACATCATTTGTGTACTGAAATTACCAAATATGATAAGGTGATGGTGAGCATACATCTAGGAAAATTTTTGTTTATGACTATGACGATTATGTATGACATCACTGGTTGAAATCAATTGAGATAATACCCATGAAGATTATCATAAATGAACAGTGAATAGGGTGAAACCAAATATTCGCTGGAAGTAATTTAATTGTTAGTCAACACTTCCCTCATACGACATGGCAACCATTTGAGATATGCTTAATAATGATATTTGAAACAAGAAATAAATATTGAAACAATTATTTGGCATAGATTATATGAAATAGTGCTTCTTCATGCATTAATTTGTTATTGTTATCACCTAGGACTTGTATAATAGGTGCTAATATGATATTATGCTTATAATTTTATAGATATGCATGAATTTTGAAAGAAACTAAATTATTGACTTTCCATTTGATGAAATAGTCAAATTCCTTATGATATTTAATATCATATATGTGAGGCCAAAATCTAATTATTTACAATAAAATTTGACATAGCACAAGATTTTTGTATTTGCATGACAATTTCAACATAAAGTTTAAGTTTCTCAAAGAAATGGAGTATGTGATGCCCCATTTTGTTTAGGTTTATTTTCAATATAATTTGGATGTTTGTTCTCGGTCAACTTGATGACTCGTCTTATATGTGGCTTGGAAACTAATGCATTTTAGGCAGTGCTTCAGATATTATGTAGACTATGTATGTCTAATATATGTGGGTGAATGCATATGCATGTGACACACATGTTGCTCTTTGATGATGATATGATATTTGTATTCTTTTTTTTGGAACTAATTAGAATGTATAGAATGATATTGATATAGGATATGAAGCAACAAAGATATCAAAAAGTAGTGTGGGAGTATGGGTAATAATCTAGCAGGAGTAAGGGGGCGTTGGAGCAGGAGCCTTGGAGCAGGAGAATTTGGATTTTTTCAGGAACTAGATGGTCGAGATAAATGGTACCTTGAAGTTTTCCATAGGTTTTTAAAAGGATATGATTACTAAAACTTGTGATTTTTTCTAGTATCTTATTTGGATCTAAAGTGCCTACTGAAGCCTTTTTCTATTTTTGTTATTAAGCTTTTTGCCCTTGGGTTGGGGGTGATAATGTAGATATAGGCTTGCCATATTCATAGTTTGAATGGATTGAGTATAATGGGGCTCGTAATATGATTTTATGTTATACTGGTTTTTTTTCTCTGGTCTAGGCAGTTTCGAGTGAAAATGGATGGGTTTTGATCTACCAATTTACTATGGCCTAGATTATCATTGTTTAATTATGATCAACGCCCATAATCTCCTCATCGATTCTACAACATTTCCTAGACGCTTCGATATGTGCATTCTCCTTGACATAATTTAAGTGCTTTGAATTTTGAGGCTTATTTGGAGTGGAATCTGAAGTGTTTCTAGCCATGTCATTATATCCATTATGTTTTTCCAAATTTTGATTATTTCTCTCAACCTGGCAGATTATGTGGCCTTAGTACTAGGATAAATTAACTGGGTTCCAATGACTTGATGTGGGTTTTTTCCATTTCATTAATTGTTGGTTGGTGGTTAAGCCTAGAGGCTCATTTTACAGTCCATTAGGTGTACGCCTATCATCAAAGTTGAAATTTTGTTGGCTAAAATAAAAAATCTAAAAATCTAAAAAAAAATAACTATACAAAATAGTTGAATAATGTCAGCACATAAAAAAAAATTGCACGTGAATAAATTGGATCCCTCTTGGCTCATGTTAAATCTGTATTTAAAATGGATCTATGTTGGTTATTGTGAGATAGATCAATGGTGGGATATCTGCATGCGTTTCCATTTATGGGGACGCTTGGGGTACATACTTTCGAGCCAACTCGTCCTTACATGCATGGTTCTCCATCTGAGGTGTCAGAGGCGCTCATCTACACTACGATGGAGGCGGAAACCAGTTTGCCCAAAAACGTGTGGTTTCATCACGTGAAGGTCCATTTGGTGATCAGGATCACAGCAAATTCTTTACAGAGGATGGTGTTGTGAGTGGTAAAGAGGTGCACAATTCTGTTGGGGATGGTTTTGGAGGCTCTAAAAAGAATCGAAGTCAGAGGTTGAAGCTTGTGCATCTTTGCTGGTGATTTCTTTGGTATATCAAATGCGCTGAAAATAACCAGCCTTCCAACAGGCTATAAATGCATGGGGTTGTATATGCCTACTGTTGGATTTTGGCAAGTCAGTTATCCAACAGTAGGCATATACAACCCCATGCATTTATGGTCATGGACATGCTGGTTATTTGTAAATGTGCTAGTGGCTAGTTGTGATGATAAATTATGTATTAACCATAGGATAAAGTAGGGTTCTATTGGGGTCACAACTTTTTTTACATCTAAATCTTTTCTTGAGTTGGATCCCCATTCTCCATTTTTTTCTCGGGATGGGCGATCTTCAGAGGTGGTTACCCTTTTGAAGCATCCTATCCTTCCTCAACTCATCATTCACCAGATATCCAATTTGTCACCTATTAGGGGATCTTTCACCCACTAACTCCATCGGCAGTGACTTGGCGACTCTGTAACACAATCATGTTTTGTGCACGGTACTACTTGTCATCCATAATTCTAACTCTTTGTTGTCACATGTGGTTGTTAGTCCACAATGGCGATGCAATGCAACTATTCAGTGACGACAGGGTGGTGTTGACGGTGTTGGACTTGCCAACATGTCAGGGAATCTCCCTAGTAAGAAGTCTCAATTAGACCTCAGATTGTTTGGTGTGGGAGTCCCAACAGTGGGTCGTATAGCAATGCCTTGACTGCGATTTCACACAGAGGCAAGTAAGATAACTCTGTTGGTAGCAAGGGTGTGACCACTACAGTGAGTCAAGGAAGGTGCATGAGAGGTTCTAACACAAGTGGGTTGAGATGAGTGCGCCCCTTGGCAACCTGTAATAGTACTCGAATGGGAAGGGAACACACGAGAAAAGATACATCACGAACTGGAAAGCAACTCAGCTGGAAATCTAAAGTGATGGTTAAACCAATCAACACATTTCAGAAAGATTCATACATACTCATACGGAACAGTCCATACATGCATGCGTAAGAAAGAAAATACATATTGCATTTATAGTAAACAAGACAGCTAGAATACAATGAAACATATGCATGAAACATGTTGTCTCTTATTATATAAAGAAGTGTAAGTTCCAGTCATACAATACTTCCATGTACAGCTGCTAGCCCCAATACTGGAACATTACAGCCACATCCGCCTGCTCCTCCAAAGAGATGAACTAGCTCCGTGCAGTGGAGAAGCCAAGGCACGTTACAATACTGTCCAAGCTCTCTCCAAGATAATCTTATAGGAAGATTGGCTGACCAAAAGCCTATACAATGAGTTATGAGGTTCTATTTATAACAAAGAGTGGGGTGACCCTTGACATTCCCCTTTGTGACAGTTCATCTACCCTCATGACTCTTCATCTACTCTATGATTGTTACATTCAACTATTGATACTTGACTTACACTTGACATGACGTTACATTACAATGCACATGTACTCATGTGAGACAACATTGCCTGAAAAAGCCATGCAAGACATCACTGGCACTCGGTCCGTTGTGATGAGACCAACTCTTTGACATGCTTGTGATGGTGAAGGTGGTGAGTTGATACCAAGCTTGGTCGTCCGTGATGGTGTGCATGCACCCCATGGTGACATATTGCCGAAGAGAACTCTTGCCTCTATTGCAACCGGTGCATTGGTTCGGCCCCTTCATCCAACTCGTCTGCTAACATGCACATGGTCTTCTTGGGTGTGGTTGAACCAGAAACACACTGATGCATAGTGTCTATGTTGATCTTCAAGTGTCTGTTGGTGGTCATGCACATCAACTTGCCGAAGTACATGTTCAACTCCAGTTGGACTTGCTTCTTGTCTTCGCCTTGGTGAGTGCACTGAATGAGTTGGATCACATGCCTGTGCATAATGACATGCATGTTGTTGAATCCCTTGCATGCGATCAACATCACTGCTCACCATGTTTGCTCCATGCCAGCTGTTGGGATAGATCTATAATTTGTACGGGAGAAATTTCATTGGTGAGTGCATGTTGCGCCCATTACTGTTCCTGTTCCTGCTACAACTCATTCGTCTGTCTGTGCAGCTTCATGTTCTTCCTTGAGTTGATGCTTCAGCACATGCAACTCCTTCTTTGTTCCATTCTCTGTCTTCGCGCGATCTTTATGTCGCACCGTCACCTCATAGCCTGCGTCTCTAAATTTTCTTTCATCATCAGTGGATATGCTTGAGCTTGCAACTTTGTTCTGCCTGTGTTGTCAACATCCTTCCTCTTGCATTCATTGCATTCAGTATGCTGCCTTCCACTATTGTTCATGATGTTGCTCGCTGTGATGCTGTTGTTGTCATATATTGGTGTCCTTGTCTACGAACAGCTTAATATCTTCGTGAGTAGGCAAGCTCATAGACATTTTATCGACTGCATCTCCAGGTGTGCTCTGAACGATGTCTTCGACTCTGCTCTCTTAGAAACCATTGTACATGCACTACTAAGAGGCAGATGAACACCTAGAATACCTGGAGACATGACAACACTCATGGAAAGCAATCTATCAGTCGAAAACCAAAATGAACTTGAGAACTTACTTGCAACATACATGTGTGACTGATCATGAAGGTTGTGCAATTTTAGCCAGGAGGTCGGGAGACTGACTACTAAGACTGCGCAAGGCACAGTCTAGGCTACCGGGAGACTGACACACTGTTGGAACTGCGCAATGCACAGTCCAGTCTGGTTGCTGACTCCTGGAATTGCACAATGCGCAATCTCAGCTGGCAATGGCTACAGGCTTAGTCACTGCTTAGCGCAATTTTCTGGGCTAGCAATGATTTTTCCTCATAAATGTGCAAAACAGTCCTCGAGGACAGTGCCTTGGTAGAAATGTGCATTTCTAGAGAGGAAGACAGAGCCTTCCTTCCTCAGATTGCGCAATGTTGTCTCAGTGAAGGTAGAGTCCGGGCTAAGGTTGCCCAGACTCACCGATAGGAAACTGAACGTGAATGTGAGTGTGAATGCATGGTGATACTGAGTGTAAGCATAAGTGAATGATCATGCATGCAAACGGTGAATGACAGATTCAGAAAACGGAACAACATGCATGTGGGTGAGGCGAGTCGCTGAATCGACGACCATTCGTGAAAAACAACTTCATGCATGCGACAACAATGAGATAGCAACGAAAATTGAAACAATGCTAGTACAATCTAGTATATATCAAAACGACAGTAAGCACTCGGTGAAATCAAACAAACAACATTCATACGAAGCGAAACGCAAAAGGCACCAGAAATGAAACACGAGTCATGGAAAGCGAGCTTACCCCAAAATAGTCGAGCTAAGCGTGGCAACAACTCCTAGATGTGATGTGGGATGTCAGAACTGCAAGGTTGTGTTGAGATGGAGTCCCCTAAGGTCAATTTTGGGCAAAAGCCCAAGTTTTGTTGTATAAAATGTAAATCCTTTGCAAGTTGTGGTCACGGAGCGCATAGATAGTTAAAATGTCATAAAGGGTTTTATCCTTGTTTTATGTAAGTTGAGTTGGCTTTCGAAGATCTACCCATGGTCCACGAACCATGGGATTGTATAAATAGGTGTGTCTTAGGATGTCTAAGGCAAGCAATAGAAAGGAAGATGAATGTAATGGGTCAGTAAGAGGAAGAGCGTATAAATCTTAGAGTAGGAAGTTCAGGCGCAGATCGCTTAGCTTGTAATCACAGTGGCAAAAGCTTGTCGAAGAGTGCCCGAATTGCATATACCTAAGGAAGCGTCGTTGGAGGCAAAGATCAAAAAGTTGGCTGCAGGTGTGCGCAACACCAAGTCAGAAGTGGCTCGAGTTCAGTTTGAGTTGAACTTGAAGATCACAAAATTAGAATTGAAGTCACAACCTTCAACTCCACGAGAGGTCAGGGAACAACGCGAAGCCACTGTCAAGGATGGAATTGCGACAATGGATGCCACGATGGCAGACTGCACCGCGCTTTTCAAGCAAGCAAAGGAGGTAGTCATGTCTCTGCAGGAAGATCGCACCCTGCAAGTCTTGAATACAGTAACTCGTGAACTCCAGCAACAGTATGATGAAGTAAGGGCAACAACGTGCACCGTTGCTGCCACACAATGCCTTACTAAGCTGCATGGGGTGAAGCAGTTGCATCTACAAGTGGAAGCAGCGCAGAAGAAAGAGGTGGTCCTCAAGGCGAGATTAGGGCCTTGGATGGATGAGGACTACATTATCTCTGCCAAAATTCAGGAGAAGATGGCGAGCCTACAGAGCACGCAACAAAAAATCAAGGAGGACAGTGCAGGACCGGAAACAAAGCCGCTGGTGGAGCAAATTAAACAAGCAACCACGCAGAGCGCGACTGAAGTGGCAGTGGCACAAGTAGAATTAGGAGGTCTTCGCAGTAAGTTCTCTGCGCCAATAGAGTGACTTGAGGGTGAGTCACGATCTTTGTGTTGGGGGCCTATTGGGATGGGGTTTCCTAGGGTCAATTTTGGGGCAAAAGTCCAAGTTTTGTTGTATAAAATGTAAGGCCTCTGCAAGTTGTGGCCGCAGAGCGCATAGATAGTTAAAGTGTCATAAAGGGTTTTACTCTTCTTTTATGTAAGTTGAATCAGCTTTTGAAGATCTACCCATGGTCCACGGACCATGAGATTGTATAAATAGGTGTGTCTTAGGATGTCTAAGGCAAGAAATAGAAAGGAAGATGAATGTAATGGGTTAGTAAAAGGAAGAGCGTAGAAGTCTTAGAGTAGAAGAAAAGCTTTACAGCTGTGTGCGCAGATGCCTAGAGTAGAGTTTGCCACTGAGTGCGCGGACGCCTGCAACTGAGTGCACAAGAAAGTCTTGAATCTGGAAGTAGAACTGAAGTATTAATAAAGAGATTATTCTAGAAATTCCTGTGTTTTGTCTGCTTACTCTGTTTTACATGAATGCATTTATATTGTGATAAATGATGGGTTTATGAAATAACATTGTATTGATAAGTGACTTTACACGATTTGTATTGTTATATGAATGCAATTGATGCTAAATGTTTACGTGAAGATTATCTTGTTGTATGTTGAAGTTATTGAACACTTAAGCTGATCTGAGTAATTTATGGGTTATAAGTCATCTTTGATACACATAAGTAGTTGATCGGCCTATTTAGGGTCCGCAAAAGATAGTCGTAAGCGTTCGCGAAGGTATAGAAGTTGATTAAGGGTATAGTTATATTGATAGGCCCTAAATGCTTATCGATCTGCGCAAAGGCAGATTTAGGACATAAACGACATCACACCCATCTCTGGGTGCGGAAACTTGGTTCCAGCATCCCCCCATACTGCTTCGGGTGAGACTTCAGTCCGCGTTCCGCAGATTGATGCTGAAAGAGCCAGTAATGTAGGGATTTGTTTGGAAAACTATCTTTGAACTTGAGTCAGGACCCACTAAGCCAATAAGTTGATGTGAGGAATGAGCTCTGCGGTGTTCGGTTGATGAATTTTGATAACATCGAGGTTGTGATGCGCATTCCACAAATCTAGGGAAAGCGACACTTAGTGGGAGGTTTCTAAAATGATCCTTGCATGTAACCTCTAACTGCTAAAAATAGATCCCTGAAACAAGGGATGCCTTTGCATGTTGTCTTGGGAGAAGCAACCCATGCATTTAAGTCTGTTTTGCTCAATCTTGAAGGGAACCGATTAACTCAGCTGCACATGCGAGAGGTTGTTCGATTGCTGGGAGAAAATGCGCATTTCTGGCTGCGAGCTGGGCTGACTGCCTAGGGGATTTGCGCAATTTCTTGGCAGAGCAGCCAAATGTTGCCTAGATTTGCGTAAATTTTGGGTTGAGCAGCCCTGCTGGGGAAAATTTCTCAATTTTCCCTATGAGTGGTTACTGCTAGAATTGCGCAATTCTAGAGCCCATCAGGCTGCTAGTCAGGATTATGCAATTTCTGGAGGGAAGGTTGGTTTCCCTCCAGAGTTGCGCAATTTCTTAGGGGAGATGCTCAACCTGCCGCTGGACCAAGTCCGGGTGATCAACCTATGAGGGGAATGCATCAAGCTGTGATTGACAAGCTGCCTTTGTGTAAGCAAAACACTAAAGCTTGTGACCTTGACGAAGCAAGACAAGTTGTTGTGAAAATTTGGTAGGGAGGCTCCAAAAGGAAGCTAAGGCAACATTTTGGAGGGTGGTTGTAGCCACTACAACACTTGGTGACACATTGGTATAACTCCAGCTCTCTGAATGGACCTTGTTCATGAAAAGAAAGTCTAACACCTCTAGAAGTATTGTTCAGTTCTTAGCTCATCTTGGTTTCACACTAACTTGATTGTAAGATGTAGCATTTACCAAGCTCTTGGTCGATTGACACACATTCCAAGCGAAGGCAACACAGTTGTTTCGATTGGGGTTGAGGGGTATATTGGTGCACAAACAGTATAGTTGTTAGAGTCCTAGTTTCATCTCTGGTGTTGCTACGCTGCCAGCAGGCCTAGACAGTACCCGACAGAGTCACATAGGAACACAAGCATGGCTCCACTGCCAGCGAGCCTGGTCAGTGTCCCGATGAGGTTACTTGCATCACCTTCTTGCGCAGGAAGCCTTTCTCTTCTTTCGCCTTATTCATTTTCCATTTTCATTTTGAATTTTTTCACTTTTCATTTTTTTCATTTTCCATTTTTTCAACTGTGCGTAGCACTTATTCATTTCAGAGACGGAAGAGGGATCCCAACTTATTGAGAGCAGAAGAGGTTGTTCCTGCAAAGAAGTAGTTTATTGTATCTCTGACGTGCCTATTAAGGTTTTTCCCCACCTTACTCTACTTGACTAAGCTGACAAGGGTTAACCCAAAAACAACCGACTAGAGAAAGTGATACTAGTTAGCGTGCAAGTGTTTTGTTTTCACCAAGGTTCACTTCGAACAGTATGTATTTTCCTTCAACGTATCACAAACTAAAAGTAACAAGTTCTTAATACAAAGGCAAGATGACAGATAACCAAGTAGTGATAATTGTACAAGCCCTCTTATACTTCAACCAACTCGATTCAAGAATCATACATGCTTTCATGCGAAACTAACCTACGAACGAAACAAGAGAACTAACAAACAAACAACAAAGCAAAGTAAGAGCAGAAGCGAAAGTGAGTAAGAAAACAAGCAGGCAAACAAACAAATAAACAAAGCATGTAAGCAAACAACTGAAAGCAAACACTACTCCTACTCTTACACTAACGGTGCATGGGCTTGATCACGTGAAGTGATATTTCCAATGCATCCACTAGCGCATTGGTTGACCTATGTTGGTGAAGGCTTGGTCCGCGAGCAACCCAGTTGTGTGAACAAGCAAACAAGAAAGATATACCAATGAAGACAACCACACTTCATGTTTTCAAGTGCCATGACAAGGAGTCCCTGAACTTCTCATGGTGCTATGTGACACTATGCGCAACTTTGAAGCATAAGCACACTCTTGACTATGACATGCAAGCAAACGAAAGAAACAAAGATAACTTGTGTCGCGAATGAGTGCTTGCAATGTAAGATTCCTCCAATGCATGAGCGATGGGATCGTGCAGTTCGAGTGGAGGAAGTATGATCTATGTGTGAGATTGATCTTCAATGCATACAGATGAGTGATGAGGAGCCTTGGATGATTGATCAATTTCCTGGTCGGAAGTGAGACTAAACCCAAGAGAGCGAGGACCTGACATAACCATCAACTCACACTGAAGTGCCTCGACAGTATTGGGTGTTTCAACTTCATCATCATATAGATCATCATAAATTGGTGGCTTTGAAAGATCAACTGCGATAGAGTCATGATCGTGATCAAATATGGAAATAAATGGATGACGACCGCCACGATAAAAAAAAATCAATGAATTCATCGACATCCTCATGATCTGATGAATCAAACAGAGGGGTAGATGAAAAGCGAACAAACTCATCCTCTGTGTTTCCGGAAAAGACAGATGAAAGATAAAGTGGATTTTCAATGAATAACTTATCCTCTCTGTTGTCGAATGATGGACCAACATGCGAGTGATCAACAATGGGTGCATTCGTGGATGAAGACACACATGCCGAATCATGGATTGCAGGTTCACCAAAGATGATAGGAAAGAACGGAGGGGGCTCGGACGGAAGGGAGTCATCCTTCGCCGAGTGATGATTCTCAAGCTCCCACTCATACTTTTCATGAATGACAGCGCATGTTGGTTGTGCAACACCAACTCCGTCAGTGCCTTGTTCCTCATTCACAACAAGTGAAGAGTCCGAAATGGATGAACACAAGACAATATCATCTGGAGGAACACCCGAGTGCAAAGACAGAGGTTGTGGAACAAAATTCATATGGGAACTCGAGGGACTCACAACCAACATTGCGTGAAAATTAAGTGAAGTGATGTTGGGAGGATGTGAAAGCTGAACAAGTGTGTGAACATGATCCTCAACATCACTCAACAGTGGTGGAGCTGTTGAATGAGGGGAAGGCAGACAGTCAGTCGAGACAGTGACCGCACCCACATGAGATTGTGCAGATCCCTCATTGAAGAATGTTGAGCGAGGCTTGATTTCAAGCTTCTTCTTGGGATGGGCATATTTCTTAAGGCAATACTTGAAACAGTCCCAAAGATAGGCAAATTTCATCTGGCTCCTCGGAGCTTGAAACTGCAAGTCACAGAAGCACTGCCAAAAATCCATAACCAATTGATGTGGAGCCTTCCATTGCTATAACATTTTTTGGTCAAGATAGTCTGGATCAAAATGATAGAAAGTGTCTTCAATGAGATCAAAAAAGTGCTCAAGTGAGTGCACACTGTCAGCCGGTAGACTGAGAAGCCATTGACATGGAGATTTGTGAAGTGTGTATGCAAGCAACAAGCTGGCCTGATCGTCAGAACACCCATCTTCCTCATGAAGCATGGAAAGAAAGTCATGTAAGTACTCAGGCCAGACCACTTCACCTTCACCATCATACGTGTAAGTGGACAAGAGATCGAAAAACTCCCCCGTGATGGTGACATATTCATGACTCGAAAAACAACTCGGAGGGAGAAGAGTGCAAGAATCCATGAAAGATATGCAAAGGTTCAAAATTGGATGAGAGGGCACCGCTTGTCATATGGCCCTCCTTCTAGCGCCAGAAATGTTGATGGTGTTGAACCCACCAACATGTCAGGGGATCTCCCCAGTAAGAAGTCTCAATTAGACCTCAGACCGTTTAGTGTGGGAGTCTCAGCGGTGGATTGCATAGCAATGCCTTGACTGCGATTTCACACAAAGGCAAGTAAAATAACTCTGTTGGTAGCAAGGGTGTGACAGTGAGTTAAGGAAGGTGCATGAGAGGTTCTAACATAGGTGGGTTGAGATGAGTCTGCCCCTTGGCAACCTGTAATAGTACTCAGATGGGAAGGGAACACATGAGCAAAGATACATCACAAGCTGGAAAGCAAGTCAGCTGGCAATCCGAAGTGATGGTTAAACCAATCAACACATTTCAGAAAGATTCATACATACTCATACGGAACATTCCATACATGCATGCGTAAGAAAACAAATACATATGCCATTTAGAGTAAACAAGACAGCCGAAATACAATACAAAATATGCATGAAACGAGCTGGCTCTTATTATATAAAGAAGTGTAAGTTTCAGTGATACAATACAT
Source organism: Pinus taeda (assembly GCA_000404065.3). Lineage (NCBI taxonomy): Eukaryota > Viridiplantae > Streptophyta > Pinopsida > Pinales > Pinaceae > Pinus > Pinus taeda. The sequence continues at coordinate 34,899 of APFE030987635.1, forward strand.
CCATGTACACCCCCTAGGCCCAATAGTGGAACGTTACAGCCACATTCGCCTGCTCCTCCAAAGAGATGAACTAGCTCCATGCAGTGGAGAAGCCAAGTCGCATTACAACACTGTCCAAGCTCTCTCCAAGATAGTCTTATCGGAATCTTGACTGACCAAAAGCCTATACAATGAGTTATGAGGCTCTATTTATAGCAAAGGGTGGGGTGACCCTTGACATTCCCCTTTCTGATAGTTCATCTACCCTCATGACTCTTCATCTACTCTATCACTGTTACGTCCAACTATTGACACTTGACTTACACTTGACATGACATTACATTACAATGCACATGTACTCATGTTAGACAACAAGGCTTGAGCAAGTCATGCAAGACATCACTGACACTCGGTCAGTTGTGATGAGACCAACTCTTTGACATGCTTGTGATGTTGAAGGTGGTGAGCTAATGCCAAGCTTGGTCATATGTGATGGTGTGCATGCACCCCATGGTGACATCTTGTCGAAGCGAACTCTCGCCTTCATTGCAACCGGTGCATTGGTTCAGCCCTTCATCCAACTCGTCTGCTAACATGCACATGGTCTTCTTGGGTGCGGATGAACCGGCAACACACTGATGCATAGTGTCCGTGCTAATCTTCAAGTGTGTGTTGGTGGTCATGCACATCAACTTGCCAAAGTACATGTTCAGCTCCAGTTGGACTTGCTTCTTGTCTTTACCTTGGTGAGTGTGTTAAATGAGTTGGATCACATGCATGCACATAATGACATGCATGTTGTTGAATCCATTGCATGCGATCAACAACACCGCTCACCATGTCTGCTCCATGCCAACTGCTGGGATAGATCTATAACTTGTATGGGCATAGTTTCATCTGTGAGTGCATGTTGCATCCATTGTTGTTCCTGTTCCTCCTGCAACTCATTCGTCTGTCTGTGCAGCTTCATGTTCTTCCTTGAATTGTTACTTCAGCACATTCAACTCTTTCTTTGTTCCATTATCTGTCTTCACGCGATCTTCATGTCGCGCCGTCACCTCATAACCTGAGTCTCCAAAGTTGTTTTCATCATCAGTGGATCTGCTTTAGCTTGCAACTTTGTTCCGCCTTTGTGTTGTCAACAACTTTCCTCTTGCATTCGTTGCACTCGGTATGCTGCCTTCAGCTGCTGTTCATGATGATGCTCGTTGTGATGTTGCTGCTGTCATATCTTGATATCCTTGTCTACGAACAACTTGATATCTTCGTGAGTAGACAAGCTCATAGACATTTGATCGACTGCATCTCCAGATGTGCTCTGAAAGGTGTCTTCAACTTAGCTCTCTTGGAAACCATTGTACCTGCACTACTAAGAAGCAGATGAACACTTGCAATACCTGGAGACATGGCAACACTCATGGCAAGCAATTTGTTAGTTGAAAACCAAAATGAACTTGAGAACTGACTTGCAACATATTTGTGTGACTGATCATGAAGGTTGCGCAATTTCGGATGGGAGGTCGGGAGACTCACTGCCAAGACTGCGCAAGGCAGTCTGGGCTGTTGGGAGACTGACTGACTGCTAGAACTACGCAATGCACAATCCAGTCTGGCTGTTGACTACTAGAATTGTGCAATGCGTAATCTCAAATGGCAATGTCTGCAGGCTCAGTGATTGCATTGCGCAATTTTTTGGGCCAACATTCACTGTCCCTCAGAAATGCACAAAACAGTCCTAGAGGATAGTGCCTGGGCAGAAATGCGCATTTCTAGCGAGTAAGACAAAGCCTTCCTTCCCCGGATTGTGCAATGTTGTCTTAGTGAAGGCAGAGTTCGGGCCAAGGTTTCCCAAACTCGTCGACAGCAACTGAACGTGAATGTGAGCGTGAATGCATGGTGATATGAGTGTAAGCATAAGTGAATGATCATGTATGCAAACGATGAGTGACAGATTCAGAAAATGGAACAACATGCATGTGGGTGAGGCAAGTCGTCGAATTGGTAACCGTTCATGAAAAACAACTTTATGCATGCGACAACAGTGAGATAGCAACGAAAATTGAAACGGTGCTAGTACAAGCTAGTATGTATCAAAGTGACAACAAACGCCCACTAAAATCAAGCAGACAACATTCATATGAAGCAAAACACATAAAGCGTAAAAAATGTAACACAAGTCATGGAAAGAAGGCTTACCCCAAAACAGTTGAGCTAAGTGTGCCGACAGCTCCTAGATGCGATGTGGGATGTCAGAGCTGCAAGGTTGATGTGGGGAATGAGCTCTGCGACGTTCGATTGATGAGTTTTGATAACATCGAGGTTGTGATGTGCATGCCACAAATCTAGGGAAAGCAACACTTAGTGGGAGGTTTATGAATTGATCTTTGCATGTAACCTCCAACTACTAAAAATAGATCCCTGAAACAAGTAATGCCTTTGCATGTTTCTTTGGGAGAAGCAACCCATGCATGCAAGTCTGTTTTGCTTGGTCCCGGAGGGAACAGTCAACTCAGTTGTACATGTGAGAGGTTGTTCGACTGCTGGGAGAAAATGTGCATTTCTCGCTGGGAGCTAGGCTGGCTACCCAAGAGATTTGCACAATTTATGGGCAAAGCAGCTGACTGCTGCCCAGATTTGCGCAAATTCTGGGCCGAGCAGCCCTGCTGGGGAAAATTGCGTAATTTTCATTGTGAGTGTTGATTGTCAGAATTGCAGAATTTTGGAGCCCAGCAGACTACCAGTCAGGATTGTGCAATTTTTGGAGGGAAGGTTGGTTGCCCTCCAGAATTGCGAAATTTCTTGGGGGAGTTGCTCAGCCTGCAACTGGACCAAGTTCGGGTGATCAGCCTATGAGGGGAATGCATCAAGCTGTAACCGATAGCCTACCTTTGTGCAAGCAAAACACTGAAGCTTGGGAACTTGACAAAGTAAGACAAGCTGCTGTGAAAAGTTGGTAGGGAGGCTCCAAAACGAAGCTAAGGCAAAATTTTGGAGGGTGGTTGTAGCCACTACAACATGTAGTAAATGTTAGGCATGGAATCCCCCCACGACATGTTTTGGGGCTCAAAGCCCAAGTTTTGAGTTCATATTGTTGTAAAGCTCCGCGAATTATGGGCGCGAAATGAATGTAAGAGTCATAGGGTTGTCCGCCCTAAGTTTTGAATGTAATGTTGGCCTACCCATGGTCCGCGGACCATGGGATTGTATAAATAGAGCGAGGCTCTAAGTTGTAAAGACATCATCTAATAGAGGATGGAAATGAAGGGTCTTAGAGATTAAGTCGAAGTGCCAAGTGTGTCTTGGGTCGTAGAGTAGGAAAAGGCTCTGCAGCTGAGTGCGCAGAGGCCTAGTAGAGTCTGTAGCTGAGTGCGTGGACCCCTGCAACTAAGTGCGCAGGGCATAATAGAGCTATAACCGAAGGAAGAGAATAATAAAGAGAAGTTTTATCTGAATTCTGTGTATCTGTTCTTTGGTTATTATCTGTTGGATATGAATTGCAATTATATTGTTTATTTACTATGCGCACTTGTATGAACTGTGAATATTGTTAAGTATAACAGAAAGCATACAATTAAGCCAAGTTAATCAACCAACATCAGATTACTAGTAAGGACTTGACTAATAACACTACTCGGCCCTCGAGTAGGGCTGCGCGAAGGCAGCATCTCAGGCTGCGAGGTACAGGAAAGTGCACGTAGAAACGTGCGCAATTGCGAACCACTTGCACTCATCAGAGATCTCCAGGGTGCGGAAACCAGGTTCTAGCACCCTCCCATACTACTTCGGGTGAGACCTCAGTCCACACTCCGCGGACTATTGCCGAAAGGGCCAGTAGTACCGAGATTTGTTTGGCTAAATCACCTCTGAACCTAGGCCAGGCCCCAACACGCCAACAATAAAACTAAAATGGTTTCTCCGTAGGTCATTTTTTCCTCTCCCAAAGCTCTAAACTTTGTGGATTCAATGACCAGTCCCATATTACTCTTGCGATGGAGAACTCTTCTCGGCCTTTAAAGCTATGTCGCCCATTTCGTTGCATGGACCATGAATATAATGTCTCTAAATATTCGAGGTCTTGGGGCAGCCCCTAAGTTTTAATCCCTCCGACATTTGGTCAAGGTTCATAAACCTTCAATCATTATTATACAAGAAACAATGGTGGTGGATGAAAAGGCATGATCTTATTTTTTTAAGTTATGTCTAGGTTGGAAGGTATGTGCAACAAATGGAGCGCTCAACTGGGTGGGTTGGCTACCATGTGGAACCCACCATATTTTAAATTTCTGGCATTTCATACTTGTACAGGGATTTTATTGTCTAGATTTGCTAGAGGTTCAAGCCATGAGATTCATATATGCAATGTGTATGCTCCTTATAATGCCAAAATGGAATTTTGGTATCGGGTAGATTGCAGTGGTTTACTTAAAATGGGCTTGCTCAAAGTTGTATGGTGATTTGAATTTAAAGTTACAATGGGGAGATATGGGGGCCAAAATGAAAACTAGACCCATTGAGCTATTTTTTTAAGGATCTCTTCGTTCAAAACATGGGTTTCTCTTGTGGGTTTATTAGACCATGATCCAATTTTTTTATAGTGGAACGGGGATATCACGTGGCATGGTTTCCCTTATAAATTTGACCATACGTGGTTTAAAGATAAGAAATTTAATGTTCTGGTTCGAGATTTCTGGGCCTTACTTGTTAATGATTTAGATATTTTGAAGATGGAGGTGGTTCGGCGAAATCTCTATGATCTATTATCAAAGTTTGGGAAAGATGCAAAAAGAGGAAACATTCACGAGAAATGAGGGACATTAATTAGAAAATTCAAGATTCACACGATCCATCTGCATTGGGTTTCTTTTCGAAGCAAACAAGGGATTTGATTATGGCTCTTTAACGACGTAAGTGGGAGATATTATTAATTCATGAGAATGAATGGCAACTTAAGAGTCATGCCATATGTTTGTTTGGAGGTGATAAAAACACTAAGTTCTTCCACCTATATGCGAGTAAACGGCGACAACATAACACCATTTGGGAGTTGTTTGATGATGGGGATCGGCATTTAGTAACTCTTCAAGAACTTGAATAAGGGGCTATTGATTATTTTGTGAAGGTGTTTCAAGCCAGGGTAGATGTGGACCTCACAAATAAGTTGGATAATACCCATATATATCCAAATATGTTTAGCATGAAGGATAATCATCGTTTTGGTATGCTTATATCTATTGAGAAAGTGGAGGTGGATTTAAAATCTTTTGCAAAGGATAAGAGTCTGAGATTGGATGGTTGGCTAGTGAAATTGTTTCTACATTTCTTTGATATTATACGTCACAACCTTCTTCATAAGGTGGAGTCCCAAACTTCTTACAATATTTATGGGGTTATTAATTCCACTTCCAGTGCATTGATCCCTAAAGTTTTATGACAAAATTGTTCATGGATTTCTATCCCATTTCACTTTGCAATACAGTCTATAAGCTCATCTCCAAGGTTATTGCTCTGGGCACAAAATCTACATTATCCTGTTACATTTCTAATGCGCAATTTGTGTTCTTGGAGAATCAAGTGATTCAAGATGTTGTGGCGATTGCATAGGAGTGTATCCATTCCATCAAGGTAAAGAAAAAACATGCTATGTTAATGAAATTGGATTTGATCAAGGCATTTGATCAAGGCATATGATTTTGTGGATTGGGATTTCTTGAGATTGATCTTGCATAAAATTGGCCTGTCTGTGATGAATGTTGATTGGATCATGGCTTGCATTACTTTGGTTAATTACACAGTCCTTATTAATGGTGTTCCATCCAAATTTTTTAATGCATCCCATGGCCTTCTTTAAGGGTGTTCTCTATCCCCTCTTCTATTTTTGCTAGTCATTGACGGTTTAAGAAAAAGAATTTTCGAGACTCAAACATTGGGTTTCTTTGTCGGTTTTTGATTACTTGCCATATCTCTATCACACACCTTATATTTGTGGACAATGTACTTCCTATGGGGGTGATCTTTGTATTGGAGTGAACTTGTCTACATCAAGTCATATCCTCTTTTGGTGAGGCATAATGTCTTTTCATGAATAAATTAAAATCCATTTTAATTGTTGACTCGACAAATGATACATCCATCGTGCATATTTCTAACATCTTTGGGGGATCAATGTGGTGCCATTAGATAGAGGATTCAAGTATTTGGGCTTTATACTGAATCCTAATAAATATGGGATGAAGGATTGGAATTGGTTAATGGAAAAACTCGAGAGAACACTCTCTGTGGTTGCATAAATGGCTTACTTTGGGGGGTAGGTTGACTCTCGTCCAGTTAGTCGTTCAAAGTATTTATGTTTACTGGATGCACCTGTACCTTCTGCTAAAGGATATTATCAACATGATTAATTTTGTTATTTCAAATTTCATCGAGGCTGGTTCCAAGGGCCCAACAAAATTTCATCTTGCTCCTTTGGAATACATGTCCATGAAGGAGGACAAAGGTTGAATTATTTTAATTATAGAGTATTTCAGTTGGGCTCTACTAATGAAGAGCCTATGGTGTGCCCTTAATGGTTCTAGGATATGGCAGAGTATTATATATGCAAAATATTTAAAAAAACTTGTCTTTGCAGCAATGGATTGAGATTGGGGTTGTGGTAACAAAGATGCCCTAATATATTTGGTCTAATATGATGAAAATTAAAATCTGGCTTAACCTTAAATAGCAAGGAGGACACTCTTCAATGGGATTGTTGTACTAAAGATGGGCATATTTTTGTACAGGTGGCTTATGACTACATCACTTCTACTCTCCACAAGTGTGAGCCCCTCAGGCTTATAAGAAAAATTTGGAACAGGAACAAGGAGTGGTGTACTCTTCCTTTATTTATTTTTTGAGGCATCTGGCGCAACAAGAATGCAAGTATTTTCAAGGATTCAGTTTGGACATCAAGCATAGTTGTTATTCTATTCCTGCATATTTCAATGAGTATGGCCCAATGGCTAATTAGAAACATGAGAGACACTTACATCTCATTAACATGTGGGACAAGTTCCCGATCGGTATTTTTGACAGGGCAGCCAACAGTGGGAACTGTGGGTGCAGGGTATATATCGTTATCAATCCATGTCATTATTATCATTTTATGTGGAATTGTGGACAAGGTACGAACACTCCCGCAGAGGTCATTGCTCTACGAGTGGTATTGTTCTGCACAAAATGGCTCTCCATTGACAAATTGGTTGTATACAAAGATTCAAAAGTGGCCATAGAATGGGTTCAATGTCAATCAACTTTTGGACACAACCTCATAAATGGATGCAACATATCAAAAAGATTCAAGAGGAATACCTAGACGTGACTTTCTCCCACCTATCATGAGCAAAACACGGTTATTGATGAAGTATCCATAAAAGGTCTTTAGCAACTTTTGGGTAGTATATTTTACACTACTATTTTCAATGATAGAATGCAGGATTTTGGGTATATTCAAATAAAAGAGGGAGTGTCAAAAGGAGTTTGATGTATCTTTTTTAATTTTTTTGTCATGCTTTTTATATTTCACTAATATATATATATATATATATATTGGATATGGTCATATAACATAGTACTTCACATATATTAATGCATGCAATGGGGCAGTTTTTTGATCTATAGCTATAGGTATCTACCTAGTTTTTAGTATGTATATAAATTGATTAATAGTATGGATATTGATGCTCATATAGAGTCAATACCAGTGACAACAAAATCGATGTGGAATACGTAAGTTGGAATTTGGGCAACGGGGTACATGGATGAAAACATTGCTTGATAATATGTAAATTTGTTTCTATTAATAGAAAATCATTGGTTTTTTCTATCCTATAAAAATTGTTGATATGGTTGTTCCTCAAATCTTACTAAATTATGCTAATTTAGACTACAATAGGATCTCGAAAAAGATAGCTTCTTGAATGCATTAGTGCTCACATTTTGGCCCCCTCCTTATTCACTCAAGCTAGCAATGCTTTGACCTTGCCAATTGTTTACATAATGGTAATTACACTTTTTAAAAATGGATGCCATTAAATTTATTTCCACGCATAAGCTATTCAAGGATTTATTACATGAATAAGTATCTAGAATCTAGTTTGTTTACACAAATATATCCTTGACATATAATATTATATATTTTTTTTAATATATTGCTATATAATATTAATTGCATTATTTATATTATATTTTAATATACAATCAATATTAGCCATGCTATGTGACAATATCCATGCAACATCCATGTTATATGGGATTATGCTATAATCATTTAATGAACTATTTTCAAAAGTTTAACATCTAGCAAAGATTTACATTTAATTATAGACAAATTCAAAGTTTGAGGAGTCTTTATTTGTTTTTTATGAAGTCAAATTTTCAATTAAGAGTTCAACACAAACCAGGTTCACTAAAAATGGAAGTGTTTTTTTTGCTTTTGCAATTTATATCTAGCACAAAGGAGCCCATGACACTCATTGGTTAGTAACTTATGCGTTGACTTGTCACTTCCAAGTTTGACTCATCCACAAGTAGTTGATAGATATTCAAACATAATAACTAAGGGGCATTCAAGCTTGACCCAATCTTGCACAAACTTGGTGAGAGCATCCACTGGTGGTTAGATAATTTTTCATTCAACATTAGGGTTAAGGCTAGATGGTTTTAAAAAAATGGTAAAACATAAAATCAAGATAACTTGGTTAAGAATAAGGCAAAAAAAAATTAATATAAGAGTACTCAAGCGATTCAATGACTTTTTCTACTAAAAATATAAAACACAATAATTTTATCTATAATCCAATTATATCTTAAAACCATAGGCTCACACAATGCCAATGCTCCCCATTCTAAATAATAAGACATTAAAGAATCATGACTCTTGCTACCATATTGAGGTTTCACTAGTAAATAACAATTTTCTAACCCAAACATTATAAATTGTGTTATGGCTAAAGCTCAAATCAAAATAAAATTATACTCCGGATTATGATCCACAGCTCATCCAAACCATGTTCTGGAAAAGTATTACAAACCTATAAACAAAGTTGAATTTACTCAACTATTATTTAAAATTCTATAAAAAAATAAAATAGTTCATTCATCTCTAATTCTATTAAAACATAAAAATAGGTTATCCATCTCTAAATACAATGGTTCAAACATAAAAATAGGTCATCCATCTCTAAATACAATCGTTCATTCAAGGGAACTTGTACGTGCAAGGCACAAAGTAGCAGGCTTGCAAGGCCCCAAGGACACAGAATTTGAATAGGGTTCGAATTCAATTGTTAAGGACTTCATATTAAAACTAAAAAATCATATAATACTAAAAGAAAATACATAGAAAATGACAGATTGCCAGGTTAAATAAAAAATATTGTTTTTCATCGAAAATGCATATATTGGAAAGGAAAATCCCCCACTATATAAAAGTTAAACTACTCATTTACGACCATTAATAACATCCATTCAAATAACAAGATAACTATGTTTATGATTTGCAAAGATGAGGCGTTTGCTATACAAGTTTGTCCTGAGAGACGCCCTGAACTCTGTAAAGTACAAGTTTGCAACATAATCATGTCTGTTAATTACAAATCAATATTGGTTATTTTTCTTTCTCATGCTGATAAAACGAGTTTAATTATGCATTAAAAAACAATGGAGGAACGAAGAAGGGTGAGTCAAGAACCTTCGGTTAAAAGCACTGTTGTTGAATCACTAAATCTGCTTCTCAGAACTGTTAGCTGGCCCCTGTTACAAGCACCCTTCTTTTATGCCAAGGAATCCATATACTGTTACATTCTCTGCTTGCATGCACAAAATACTTTAAAAATAAAGGCAGTGAATGAAATCTCAATATTATTGACACTGCTCACAACTTTCGCTGAATCCTTTAGACTGAAACACACTCACTGCAAGTCTCCTTGTCAATGATTAGCCTTCACAGCTTTCTCTCCATAGTAAATATCCCGCAGCACGGAGGAGAATTCGAGATTCCCATTAACATACTTTTCCAAGAACTGTTTGTCTGTGTATTTAACAATATGTGGGGAAATCCTTTCTGTTTTTAACAGTTGCATGGACTTCAAGGCCTCCATTACTCTATACCGAGGAATTATCCTCCTCTCCAAGTTCAATGACAACAAAACGGAACATGTAACAATATCTTCCAATGGAAGCCCCAGTGATTTGACCACAAAATCTACATTCCGTTTCAGTTTTTCCACTGAAAGTCCCAAAATCCACGGCGTCCGATTGAGAACTCGTAAATTTGTTTTTCAGAGAAACCTAGACTGCTCAAACACTGCAGTTTTCGATCTATCTTTTCTTTTGCCATTCCTAGTACCGCACGCAAAGCGAGCCCAAATTTCTGTGATCCCCTCTCAAGCCCCAGATCCTTAGCCACTTTAAATGATTCCATAACTTTTTCCTCTGTATACATAACCAAACGGGGCTGCGTTGCCACCAACTTCGATAATGCGTCGCCCTCGACACCCAATCTTTGCAAGAGCGAAAACGCAGATTTAAGTTTATCCTCACTCAGTCTAAGAATTCTTGAATCGGTATAAACAAGCTTGCGCATATCCTCTTTGTTGATGATAGACCTTAGATAGCTGAGCCTAGACTTTAAGTCTTTTTTGGATCTATATAAGAAAATCCCAGGGTTGCAAAGGACCGCCTTTCGAATCTGAGCAAGGGTGGTCAAACCGCATTCACTTAACAACTCCAAACCTTCTTCCAAATCCCGGCTTGGTTTATGCAGCAAGCCCTTGTGATGTTTAAGGACTTTTGAAACCTCTTTCTCTGTCATACCCCATTTGTTGATGAAAAAATCTGTCACAATGGCCCCATCTGGTGGAGCTGGGGATGGGGTTGCTTTTTCCGTGCAGAATTTGGCGGATTTTTATGTGGGGATTTGCATTAATTGCAAGAGGACGAAACGGCAAAATTGGGATCGATACACGAGTAGATACTAGGGGGCCTTTCTTCATTATCAAAAGTTTCCATATTCGATGAATAGACATTATCTTTGCAACAGTGAAATCGCAGATTAAAGCGTACCCTTACTGAAATTAAAAGCACAAACAGAGAAATAACTACCTGGAGGAGCACTGGATGTCTGGATGAATGTCGTCGTATATGGCTCAGGGGGCAACATGTTTTCGAAGACCAGAAACGAGCACAGTGTTGTGAGGATTTAGGGTTTTATTTAAGTTAGGGATCGTCAGTGGTGAGATGAGGTTTAGGGTTTTATGAGGGTTTTAGGTTTTGATTTAATTAATTGGCCAATTAAAGTATTTTTAAAAATTTCGGTA
>APFE030987635.1:46539-66611 GCA_000404065.3 Pinus taeda
AAATAAATATATGGATTTTTCTATAATTAATATATTCTTTCCATTAGTTAACATATTTATTTTTAACAATAAATATTTATTAACCTATCTATTAATTGTTGTATTATTTCTAATAATCATGTTTTTTTCTAATAAAAATGTTTTTTTCACCTTTTTCCATTAATATATTTTATTAATCATAATATATTTTATAATTTAATTATTTAATTGTTGTTGACATTTTTCATAAAACTATGTAATCATGTACCAATAGATCATTAGCAATTTAATCCCCCCTCCACCAAAGTTGTGGTGCTTAAGTTATGCACTTAATATAACTAAGTTATATGATCACATTCATCCCAAAGGGTTCTCTATTTTTTGCATAAGAAGAAGGTACTAAACAATGACATTGCATATTACACTTGTTATATATTATTATAAGATTGTTGAAATGGTAAGGTAAGATGTTTGGTTCCTTAGCATGCATGGTGGCCTTTATTATTTCATAACTCTCAAATTATACACAAAAATCCTTTGAAGGTAATGACCTTGCATGCAGCATGTAGTTGGTAAATTATTTTAGTGCCCTATTATTCCTTTCTGCCACGTTGTTTTGCTGCAAAACATGCAATATGTACTAAGTAAACATTGCCCATATCTACTCTTCCTTTTCCATGTACTTGGACAGGGGTATTATCTCCCATAAGTATGGGAGGACCAGAACATGTTTCCATGGTAAAAAAGAAATCTCTTGAGGCAGCCATAAGGTGTGATGCCCCACTTTAAATAATCCAAAAATCAAAAGAAGACAAAATTTCTACACGTGCCTAAAATTTAACTCAACCCTTTGATGCTTTGTCCTTCGTTTTGGCACCATCAAGAATTAAATCTCCAAGATTGTTTTGTTGGAGTGTTTGTCATGATGCCGATATTCTTCTTCATGCATTCAGATTTGGGATGAAAGCTTCTATTGCAATAAGTGCACTTTTTCTTTTCCTTCTTTGATCTCCCGTTTTTTGAATTGGAAGACTCATCATTGGATCTAGAATTTCACCCTTTTCTATTATCATGCTCTTTTTTTCATTTTTTGCTTTTGCTTTTGCTTTTTGATTCCTTGAACAACAAGTGCATGCACATTGGAACTTTTGAGGGTTCAAATTTTGATAAGCATGTCATTTTCTTGCATGAGAGACTCAATGAAAGAGTCCATCGATAGCATTTTCCAAGTTGCACCCATCACTAATCTTGAAGCATGGAATGAAGAAATGAAAACAAAGTATTCTGGTTTGAGCTTGGATAAAATCGACAAAATAATTTGTTCCTCTTTCTTTCTTGTTGAAAGTTAGGTAGTGTCGGGATGAATTTCTCCTAAAAGAATGTTAAGGTCCAACCCTAACCCCTTTTATTTATGTAATAAGCCCAAGGGGCCTAGTCAGAGTTGAGTCAATAAAACCTATAAGCAGTTATTTGCATTAATAATAATTGTAAGTGGTTGACCCACATTATAGAAAAGGGACTACAATTAGTTATAAACTGGTCATAGTCAATAAATAAAGTGGTTAAACCGTGTTATGCAAGGGACCACTAGTAGTTAGGGTTTTGGATGTCATTAAGCTTTAAATAGTCTTAGATAGTAAGGGAAGAATCATCGAGTCTTATTGTAATTGAGATCTGCTCTGTTGGAGGTTTCCCCCTCAAAGAGGCAAGTGAACATTATATTATGCTTATGAATAATAAAATATCTTGCAGCTTGTCTCATTTCATGTGATAATTATGTGTTTTGGGCTATATTGCTTCATATTTCTGGTATTCTAGATTTCTCACAGATTAAGAGCATAACAAGTGGTATCATAGCACTTTCTAGGGCCAGTTGTACCTCCAATTTTTGCATATTTTTTTTTTAGGCTAGATATGTGTTCCGACATCTTTAAACCACATGATCTGTTGTTGAGTGCATAAACATGTAGATTTGGGGAGACATGTATGCAGGAATGACAAGAGGTGGTCATGCTTGTTGGACTCCCTTGTAACCCTTATGGGTACCCCTTTGAGTAGTAATGCATTAGACAGAACAACGCATAGAATGCACTTCCATGGACCTTGGGTATATCGGAAGCCCCTTAGGATAACCTGAAACCTAACCTTATATAAGTCATCATCTATCTTGCTGCTACAGTACACTACGAAAAACATTCAAGGAGATTAATCGCATGTACAATAGGGTAGTTAGGTAGTACAACTAAGCGTACAATCGATCTTCCTTAGTTAGCAGCATGAAAGATTGGGCCAAATACTATTGTTGGACCCCTGCGTATATTGTGACCTATAGCACTTGGCACTCCTTTGTAACCATAATTCCCTCAACTATCTGAATATCACCTCATACCTTTTCTTCTAGATCAGATCCATTTGTTGGGGTTCGACTGCCGCTATCCAAATCAAATCTAGTAATTGGGGTTATGTTGTCATCGTAGAGATCAAGTTGAGCAGTTGGGATTTTCACAACGTAGATCAAAATCTTTGTGTAGTGAGGGTTTTGGTTGCCATAGTCCAAATTAGATTGTTATAGCCCATTCATCTGTACCAAGCCTTTGGGGTTTCTGTCACTACAATCCAAGCCTAATTTTCGCAGGATATTTGCTAGTATTAAACTTTCTGGAATTCGACCACTGCAGTATTGATCAACTAGGAATAAAACTCCTTTCAGAGTAACAAAAAAAAAATTGGGGCCATCTCGGGATGCTTGCAAGCAACTTAGCCCATAAGATTCAGGATGACGAGCTAGTTGCAGTGGTATGATTCACTTGTAAGCCCCAAATTTTTAGGCGGTCCCAAAAATTTCCTGATGCGGCTTCAAGTGACCCACGTCACTACTCTTGAGCTTTCCCTCTTTCCAATCATACTACTCTTAAGTAAGCTCAAAACTTTGACCGGGGATAGTGTATGTACAGTACAAGGTCTCAAGTTATAGCTGTAGAGAAGACACTAGAGAGAGTCGAAGTCCTCGAGCAAAAATTTGAGAACTTCTAGTCATCACTTAACCACATCACTAAAGCATTGAAGGACCTGACGAGGTCACGCGGACCCATCAAGGGAGAACCTAGCGTTGATGCACACGTAGAAGAAGAATCCAACTATCACCTTCATTTCCATGGAGGTCACCAATGTTCAAGCCACCAAACACACAAGTTGGACATGTACAAATTTGATGACTCTAACCTCGCAATATGGGTGGCACAAATGGAACAATATTTCCTCCTTAATAATATCTGGGAGGATGGAACCAAACTACATGTGGGATCCATTTACTTGGACCAAGAGAGATGGCAGTGGTGGCATTGGCATTAGAAATGTTATCCAAGGAGGGAAACTTGGAACATGTTCTCAAAATCCATATGTGACCACTTTGATCGAGAATCTCACTTTTTGGGTCATCTCACTAAGCTTAGGAAAACACGTGTTGTAAAAGAATACATTGCAACTTTTGAACAATTGGCCATCAGAATTGAAGGACTAGGAGATAACTTTTACATGGAATGTTTCATTAGTGGCCTCAAGGAAGCCATCCAAGCCCATGTCTGAATGCATCACCCAACAACTTGGTTGGACGCATACCGCAAGGCCTTAGATGTGGAAGTTTCCTTAAATACCCAGTCCAATTGTGCAAATTTCATCGCCAAGGCATGTCCCACCCAGGCCATGGGCCCCACCCAAACACTTCAAGTTCAAAAGGTGTCACCGACAAAAATGGTCGAAAGAAGGAAACAAGGACTTTGCTACTATTGTGATGACAAGTACTCCTCAAGGCATAAATGCAAGGAACCAAAATTCTTTCATATTAATGCCATTGAGAACAGTGCAACCGATGAAGCTCCATCCACTGAAGTGCCTGAGGAAGAAGTGAGGGAAACCCAAACCGACCTATACAATGATCTCACAGCTACTCCAGATGAGCTGATTATATCACTACATGCCTTGGCTAGAATATCTTCACCCCAAAATCTCAAAATATAAGGTTTTATTAAACGTCAGCCATTAGTGGTGTTGATTGATAGTGGCAACACTCATAACTTTGTCAATAAGAGAGTAGGAGAAGTTGTTCATTGTTTTATATGGGAGGTATCTAATTTCCAAGTCCTTATCATTGATGGGGGGACCATGAAATGTAAAGGACATTGTGAAAATATTAAGCTTTGGATGGGGGATTATCACCTCAAAACCCACATGTTTTCCATTGAAATGGGTGGTTGCGACATTTTCCTTGGTGTTGAATGGCTCTGCACATTGGGCCCTATCACAATGGATTTCCAGTAGTTATATATGAGATTTAGCACAATGACCACACTCATACATTGAGGGGACTCTAGGTAGGTGCTCCTACTATCATCAACTCGCATCGAATGGAGAAAATTTGAAAAAAGGGCCATCATGGGATAGTAGCCCAACTTAATGCCATACCGACCATTGAATCCACTACTCCTCATATTCATCCTTATATGCAATAGTTATTAGATTGCCACCAACAGGTCTTTGACAAACCTAAAGAGCTCCCACCCTCCAGGGGCGAACATGATCATAACATCGCTTTGGTCCTGGGTGCTCAGCCGCCAAATGGATGCCCATATCGATATCCTTTTGCACAAAAGAATGAAATTGAAAAAATCATCAAGGAACTCCTTGAAGCTGATGTTATCCATCCTAGTACCAACCCTTATTCATCTCTAGTGGTCATGGTTGTGAAGAAATATGGAGAATGGCACATGTGTCCCGACTTTAGGGCCCTTAACAAGCTCACTATCAAGGATAAATTTCCTATTCCAATAGTTGATGATCTGCTTGATGAAGTGTATGGTGCTAATTTTTTTACCAAGCTAGACCTTCACTCGGGCTATCACCAAATATGCATGAAGGAAGTTGACATTCCCAAGATGACCTTCTGAACTTGAGAAGGCCATTACGAATTCCTGGTTATTCCATTTGGTCTCTATAATTATCCATCCACTTTTTAGAGCCTCATGAACCACCTTCTGAAACCATATCTCAGAAAATTTGTCTTGGTCTTTTTCGATCACATTCTCATCTACAACATAACGTGAGACAAACACCTTCAACATGTTGACCAGATATTGAAATTGCTCCAAGATCACAAATTATTCGTCAAATTATCCAAGTGCTCCTTTGACATGGAAGAAGTAGAGTATTTGGGACATATTGTGGGTCGTGAAGAAGTAAGGGTTGATGCAAAAAGGATTCAGGCAATGCAAGACTAGCCCCAACCAAAAACTTTGAAGAGTTTGTGGGGATTCCTGGGTCTCACAGCCTCTTATCACAAATTTTTCCGCAATTATGGATGCATTGCCAAACCCCTCACTAATATGATCAAGAAAAATTCATTTCTTTGGAATGACGCAGCTCAACATGTCTTCTTGGCTCTCAAACAAGCCATGTGCTCCTCTCTAGTGTTGACCTTACTAGACTTCACCAAATATTTTGTGATTGAATGTGATGCTTCAGGTACCAACATTGGCGCAATATTAATGCATGAAGTAGACCATTGGATTTCACCAATCAAAAAATCAATGGCAAACATCTGGGTCAATCTACATATGATAAAGAAATGAAGGCCATCTTACATGCAATAGACACTTGGCGACCATACTTATTGGGGCGATGTTTCCAAATCTGCACTTACCATCATAGCTTAAAATATTTTCTAGAGCAAAGTATATCATCGCCAAAACAAAATAAATGGCTTGAAAAAATGTTGGGATATCATTATGAGATAATTTACAAGAAGGGGTGTGACAATGTAGTGGTTGATGCCTTATCGCGCAAGTTTGAGGATGACAACACCCTTATATCACTCTCTCTACCCATACTAGATTGGATTGAAGAGGCCCACCATGAATGGTTCTCCCACCCCTCTCTGTCCCAACTCATTAATAAATTAAGAGCAGATCCTAATTCCTCAGGAGACTACTCTTAGAAGTATGAGGTTCTTCGCTACAAGGATCAGGTAGTGCTATCCCCAACCTCCTCCCTCAAAACCCGCATCTTGGAAGAATTGCAGTCCTCTCTAATTGCAAGACATTCAAGATTTCAGAAGACTTATACAAGAGCATGTGGTTCTTTCTTTTGGACCGACATGAAAAATGGCATTCTTAATTTTTTAGTTGAATGTGATGTATGCCAATGCAACAAACAAGAAATGATCAAGCTACCAGGAACCTTACAACCATTACCACCCCCTGCTTCAGTCTGGATGGATGTTACCATGGACTTCATTACAAGTATCCCAAAGTGAGGCAACAAATTAGTCATCTTGGTGGTTGTTGACAGACTTTCCAAATATTGTCATTTTTGTGCTCTACCACAGCCATTTACCCCAACATTTGTGGCTCAAGTTTTCATGGACCAAATCTTCAAACTGCATGGCATGTTGACTTCCATTATGTCTGATAGAGACGCCACTTTCACCAACAAATTTTGGGATGAAATTTTCAAGCTCCAAGGCACACAACTCCAACTAAGTATAGCTTATCATCCCCAAATATATGGTTAAACAAAAGTCGTCAAAAAATGTTTGGAGACCTATCTGCGGTGCTTCACTTCAGACAAGAAGCATCAATGGGTACAATGGTTTCCTTTAGCTGAATGGTGGTATAATACTAACTATCATGAAGCCACCAAGATGACACCATATGAGGTAGTGTATGGCCAACTCCCACCTTCACCAGCTTCTTATATCCCCGAATGTTCCAAAGTGCAGGTAGTTGATCAACTCCTACAAAATTGGGTCACCATCATAGCTCATATCAAAGGTAATCTACATCAAGATCATAACAGAATGAAACTACAACATCGATTCGAGTGCTCATTTCAAGTAGGGGACCAGGTGTTTCTGCGACTCCAACCGTATAAGAAAACCTCTCTAAAAAAAAGGGTTGCGAGAAACTAGCATTAAAATTCTATGGGCCTTATCAAGTACTTCAACATATAGGAGCAGTCACTTACAAACATGCCTTTCCCACTACTTCAAAAACTCACCCGGTCTTCCATGTATCGTGCCTCAAGAAAGTGGTGGGAAATAATTGCAGGGTTCAAACAAGTCTGCCATAATTGGATGAGGAGGGCTCACTTTGGCTCCATCCAAAACAGGTCCTCGATACTTGCGAAAGACATCTCCATGACCGCATGATCAAGGAAGTCCTCATCAAGTGGAAAGACACCTCTCTAGAAGTTGTGACATGGGAACCAATCACTATTCTTCAGTAGTTTATGCAGCTTCAACCTTGAGGACAAGGCTGCTTTTGATGGGGGAGGGCATGTTAGGGCCCAAACCTAACCCTTTTTATTTATATAATAAGCCCAAGGGGCCTAGTCAGATTCATATTTAGTTAGTTGAGTCAATAAATCCCATAAGAAGTTATCCACATTAATAATAATTGTAAGTGGTCGACCTACATTATAGAAAAGGGACCACAATTAGTTATAAATGGGCCATAGTTAATAAATAAAGTGGTTAACTCGTGTTATGTGAGGAACCACTAGTAGTTAGGGCTTTGGATGTCATTAAGTTATAAATAGTCTTAGATAGTAAAGGAAGAATCATCGAGTCTTATTGTAATTGAGCTCTGCTCTGTTGGAGGTTTCCCCCTCAAAGGGGCAAGTGAACATTGTATTTTTCTTTTGAATAATAAAATATCTTGCAATTTGTCTCAATTCATGTGATAATTCTATGTTTTAGGCTATCTTGCTTTATATTTCTGGTATTCTGGATTTCTCGTAGGTCAAGAGCATAACAAAGAAACCCTAATCCCCAAATTGCAAGCCCTGTGGTCAATAAAGAAATATTATTTGGACAAATGATTATGTGAGGATTTGAAAATCTATATTTAAATAATTTGGCCATTTTAAATAATTCCCTCCAAACATTTTTAAATTAGCTTCAGCAAAAGGTCATTCCTTTTGGTCAAAAGATAATTTATATGTAAAGAGGGTTTAATGAGCATGATTGGGAATCACTAAGACCATACTTTTGAGATAATGAAAGTGTGTGGTTCAGTTTTGATGATTCACATTCTCTCTCACATGAATGGCTACAAGAATTTTGACTTGGTTTATTTAATTTCCACAACATATAATCCATATGGTTATTTTTATCTGAGGTTTTGAAGGCAAAGTTTCTCTATTTCAGTTCAAATGACACAATGTCCTGAGGTCCTTTGGTATGGTCTTAGCTCTTTGCATTAATAATGTTGGCTTAGTTCTATGTATGGTCTCGACTCATTGTTACGCTACGTGTGGTCTCAACTCTATATTATATATGGCATCACAAATCTCATGTCATTGCATAGTCTCATGGTATCTTTGTATATGGCATCACACAGTCTCGTGGTCTCTTTGTATATGGCATCACACAGTCTCATGGTCTCTTTGTATATAGCATCACACAATCTTGTATGATATCAATGTCATCATTATTATATATATGGCATCATGGCATCATATACTTGCAGAGAAGTATGTATGGTATCAATATATCAGTATATACAGAGAAGTATGTTATGTCATCATATGTAGAAGAGTATGGCATCATATGACATCTTGAGTTGAGCAGTATTGGTATCGCATGTAGATTGGTATGGGCATTGTGGTATAGCATTGAGTATTGATATGACAGTATGATGAGTTATTGGAGATCATATTGAATTTTTAATATTCGTATGGCTATATCTCATGTATATATGCAGGTCTAAAGATAATCTCTTATTCTGATAAAAATGATGCTGCAATATCCCTACTTCATAATGACAATGATTCAACTATGTCAGTGTTTGAATCTTGTTCACAAACGAAGTTGTGAACAATATCTGTTTAGATCTTAGGTAGCCTGATGTGACGGATTATGTCTCATGATATTGTACTTTGTATCATGATTGGACAACTGATGAAATCTAATAAAAGAAGAAGAAGAATTGCTACAAGTGCATGACATTCACCTCGATCCTTTGATGCTTTCTCCATTTTGGCACCGTAAAAAATACAATCTCGAAGATTGTGTTGTTGGAGTGTTTGTGACATGATACCAATATGCTTCTTCATGCATGCAGATTTGGGGATGAAAGTCTCTATTGCAGTAAGTGCACTTTTTCTTTTCCTTCTTCAATCTCCCATTTTTTTAGTTCGAAAACTTGTCATTGGATCGAGAATTTTGTCCGTTTCTATTATCATGCTCCTTATTTCATTTATTCTTATGCTTTCTCTTGTTGCTTCCCTGAACAACAAGTGCATGCACATTGGAACTTTTGAGGGTTCACATTTTGACAACTCAGTCATTTTCTTACATGAGAGACTCAACGAAAGAGTCCATCAATGGAATTTTCCGAGTTGCACTCATCATTAAACTTGAAGCATGGAATGAAGAAATGAAAACATAGTATTTTGGTTCGATCTTTGAGAAAATCGACAAAATAAGTTGTTCCTCTTTCTTACTAATATTGTATGCCTTTAGCTCTCGAAGTAGCAACTTGAACTTCATGAAGAAGTCTTCTAGGTTTTCAAAATTGTTCAAAATCAAAGATATGAGCTCATTCTCCAACTCATGTATGTGCATCATATCCTGCTTTCCAGAGAGACCCTCAAGGATTGTCCAATCTTCATTGGGAGTAGTGGTAAACTCTATGTGAAAGAGTAGATCGAGAGAAATGGATAAGCATAGAATCCCATATGCATTAGGGTAATTTTGAGGTCTAAAATGGGCCTCCTAAGGAAATTATAAAATAATAATGAAAATAATAAAATAATATTAGATTACATCATCAAATTTTAGATAGAAAAAGGGAAAAACTATTTTTTCAACTTATCTCCCTATGAGTTTACTCAAATTTCGAGCAGCAACACTCGTTGGATAAAAAATTATATTCCTCATCCAAGGAGTACCCATGTTGCATACTTTCGATGGACCCTACTACATGAAAAATGAGAAATACATGAAAAATATGATTGCAATCACGTTTTTTCATGTATTTCTATTTTTTCGTGTAGCAGGGTACATCAAAAGTATGCAACATGGGTATTCCTTGGATGAGGAATTGAAATTTTCATGCAATAAGTACTCCCACTCGAAATTTGAGTAAAACATTAGGGAGATAAGTTGAAAATACGAGTTGAAAACATAGTTTTATTATTTTATTATTTTTTAATCTTTTTACTTTTTTACTCTAGAAATGGTGAATCATCCCCCATGGTTGACAACATCATCTTGAATCCTTGTACATTTTTTTTAGGAGGCCCATTTTAGACCTCAAAATTCCCTTAATAATTCATCCATTCTATTGAAGTATTTTGTCTTCTCGAGAGTTGCATTCGACTCAGCTTCATTGCCCATAGTGATTCTACAGATCCCCTTACTTTTGAGAAGAAGAAGGATTCTTGTCTTCCATTCATACCATTGAACGACATTAGAATCACCTGTTGTTGAGATTGTAGAGACGGATCCATCTTCTTTAAACTCCAATATTAAATACCTACAAATATGACTATACTTTGATTCACCACCAACTGTGCTTTGATACCATATGAAATTTTGTGTTACACCTGCAAAGAATCTAGGTGGAAACAAAAGTAACAATTGTAAGTTAATAACTAAAGATTGCAAAAGAGATTAGAATTCAATTTCTCTTTATATCCCCATAGAAAATATGAAGTATAATATAGTGATATATAGCCTCCATGAGGACATGCGCCTTGGTTGGGTGTCATAGTGCATGGATAACATCTATCAAGTATATGCCTATTTAACTAGTTAAGTAAACTAGTTAACTAGTCAGTTGAACTAGTAGAATCCCAAAGAAAACTAGAGAATCAACATGCATAAGTGGAATTGTATTGAAGTCAATTGAAACCTAGTCCTAGCTAAATAGAGAATCTACATGCAATCATCAGTTGATTATTTCATGACTCCACTCCACTAGTCTCATTGATATACAACTAAGTGTGACTAAATATGGAAAATACATAGAGATGTTATACACCAATAAAAACACCAGAGTAAGGGGATAACATAGTGTGATTCACATAGTGTGATTCACATAGTGTGATTCACATAGTGTGAATGGCATTAGAATCACATGTTGGCATTCACATTATTAGTATAGTGTGAATAACATACCAGAGTGACCCACGACGAGCTAATGTGGATAGTGGAATTGCTCATAGACACTGACATTGTGTGCCTCATCCAAATGTGGTGAACCAAATTGAGTGCTTCAAGGATCAATCACAAGTTCAGTGCAAAGCTTCAAAATTCATATGACTGACCTCTATGATCCACATGCCATCATAAACCCTTGTACATACTTGTCATTCATTTTTCTCTTAGTTTGACTTGACCAAGTTTGTGCAAATGCTTGAACATTTGTGCCTAGTCCATTCTACAACCTTAGCCCACACATCGTTCCAATCTATATCAAACTAATCTCTGTCCATTGTGCCAAACTTGAACTTGTTGTTTAAGAAAATCATAATGGCATTGTGTACAATTATTTCACCACCATAGAGTGCTAGAAATAGCCATTATTGTCTTCATATGATGAATGTATTGTTGTGAATCTTGAATGCAACAATGGATTGGATAGTTAGAGTCCTTTTGGAGGTAATAAGTTGGAAATTTTATTGGAGTGAGGATGGAAATGAGAATTTGGTTGCTCGTGGATTAAGAAAAAAAACAACTATGATTTACCCCCGTATAATCTCAATCTAACGCAAGGAATGATACGTCAAATATGTTTATGTTAAGGAATGTAGTTTCATAGGATCATGAAGGGTTTCTTCTACATTCCAAGCTGCATTTCGATCATTTTATGGTACACACATTTGAGTTGTCATCTTTTGACCCAAAAAATAAATAAATAAACTTTATTTTTCCAAGCACTTGATTGGTAAGGTGATAGTGCCATAAGTGATATCTTCTGCAATATTTTTGTAGTCTACTTGTCATCACCATTTCTATCTCTAAATGTAGTTGACTTGAGCATATCAAAACAGGAAACAATGCCTTCCTATTGAGTGTGTAATTTCAAGTTGCAAGTGCCATAGTCAATGTAGGGAGATAAAAATAGGCAACCTCCTCTTCAAAACCCTTCTAAACTCTAGGAAAACTAGCAAGTCTCTTCATATTCCTACATGGATTGAAGTGGTTCTTCAAGAGATCATATGTTCTTTGAATAATTGTTTCCTTTGAACATCCTTTGGAACACATTGTTATACACCCTAATATTAGTTCTTGGGAATATGATACTATCTATTTGCAATTAATATGTGGTGTTGGATGTTCCTTGAAGAGATTGTTATGATTCTATCTTAACACTCTTGATTCAATTTTTTAATTTGTATTTATTCTTTAATTGGCCCTCCTACTTATACTCGATCATTGTTTTAATAATCATTTTTAGTAGAGTAAATATTGAGACAGGTAATAGCTAAAGAGAAACTTCTGTTCTATGAGCTTGATTTGGTTTGTGCTCATCCTTAAACTACCACTTAGTAGAATACTTACTACTTCTACTAGAAAACAATTTAGGATTATCTCAAATCACCATCTCAACAATTTGTCTTCATCTTTAAACCATCATTAGGAAGCACTTCCATTTTGATAGAAGACACAAGCTTCTAGCTAGATTCAAAATTATTCCAAGAACTGCTTCGAGCTAAGTTCTATAGTTGGTGGACAACCTTAAACCACCACTAATGGAAAACTTCTGCTTTTGGTACCCTTTTGGTTTGTGGTCTTCCTTTAATCACCACCATTGGAAGACTTCAAATTTTGCTACCTCGTTTGGTTTTTGTTCTTCCCTAAACCACCGGATTCATAGAGCACATCCAACCATTGACTGTTATCCACCTTTGTATTTTAGCTCTCTTCTTGGACTCACATACCCCCCTTGGGATTAGTAGGAGAACGTTCAAAATCTAATCCTTAGGGATTATGTAAATTTGTCATATTCACTTGAGAAGGAATATGAAGAACCTCAAGGGAATATGAATAGGTGTTGGTAGTCAAAAAGGCCTCTTGAAAGATGAATCCAAGGATCAAAGACATGTATTAATATGCATATCATTTGAATAATAAAGCATCACACACTTGTTTATCTTTGTCCATTTTCGTGTGTGTTTCTAACATATACATATACATATATTATATATATATATATATATATTATATATATTATATATATATATATATATAATATTATATTATATATTATTATAATATTATAAAACATTAAAATATCCTTCAAATTATATTTAATTTTAAAATACAAGTAATATTTAACTTTAATTTACATTAAAATTTAAATTATATTTTACAACCTAATCTAAATCTTAAATTGAAATGCGACTTTAAAATGTTTATATATTTTTTTGTGAAACTCTAAAAGATAATATAAATATTATGAATAATACTAATAATAACATAATTCATAATGTGCCATCTTGAGAGTATTTCATTTGGAAAGCCCGTATTATGTAAGATTATGTGGGTGATGACATCCTTTGTTCAAATCTCTCATGCGTAAAACCATGTGTCATCCTTGGGGTAGGGTGGTTACACCTAGGGTTTATTGTGGTAGCGGTCAAAATAAACCCCTTGTCATGCAATTACGAGCCCAATCTAATGGTTGATTGCTCTAATGAAAAAAAAGACATAATTCATGATACAAAAATATGTTGATATGAATGTCCATTTAATGTAATGAAAGAGAGTTGAGATAAATGTCCATGCAATTCCATGAAAGAGTGTTTCAATCATCTTTCCATTACAATAATATAAGTGAATTTAAATTAAAACAAATGCAACATTAATCCTAACTTATATGTTTCAAATATGGTAGAAGTAAATATTATTAATTTAGAATATTATTTTGCCAACAGATTTTAGTTCAAGTGGTTTGGTGAACAATTTGCTTTACTAGTTGTCTAGGTTAGAATATTTGAAGACATGTTGTAACTGACCCTTTTGTAACATTTATGAAATAGTTGTATCTGGTGTAATAGTAATAACTGATCTAAATATTTTTATAGAAGTTTATAAACTTGTTAATCTGATTGAAATTAATATAACTTTCTATGTAGAAAATTATAAAGAGGAGGGATATTTATGAGGCATTCGTAAGTTAACTTTTTCTTTGAGCACTTTAATGTAGGAGGGCACATGAAATTCATATTTTATAAGTTAGTACATTGTGATGACAGCTTAGAGTAGTTGTCATCACAATGGCTTAGTTCCAAAGTCCAATAAACATGTTCCTTCCTTATACAAGGCTACAACACTCTTTGCATGTGGTTATAGGTTACATTGAATATGGTTGATGTCACATTTAGGAGTTTTGTTTTATGTTCACAATATTAAGCAAGTCTTTCAGTAGAAATCACATAAGAGAATTTTTTGGCCAATGCGTTTCGAACGAACAAGTGTGATTCATCATCAGGACCAGATGAAGAGGCAAACCATGGCAAACACGTTGGCCAAAAATTTCTCTTATGTGATTTCTACCGAAAGACTTTGCTTAATTCATTATGAATCACAGAAGCTTGAATACAGAGGTTGAAAATATGTCAAAAAAAAAAAAAAAACTTCATATACTTATGTGGGGGTGGGTCTAAATATAAAAATATGAATTTCCCTTTTATTTAAAAAGAGGGAAAACTAAAATTTAAGTAATAATAATGTAAAACTCAATGCAAACTAATGTTATTTCTTATTTTTATTCTAAAATATAGATATTTAAATTTGGATTAATTCAAAGGTTTAGTTCAATTGGTTATTATTAATGTTCTTGAATATTTGACCATTTTTGTTTTAATAGGTGTTTTGTCTATATGATAAATCCCCTTTAATTAAGTATGCTAGTATATGTCAACATGTTTGTTAGAGATGTTATTCATGAATGTGGACAAGCACCAACAAACATGTTATTCATGAATGTGGACAAGCACCATTGGGTTGCCCTGTCAAATTTTATTGGAAAAAAAAGAAGAAAAGAAAGGAAAAGAAAGAAGCCAACCTTGAATTAGTATTGCTCATATTTACTAGTTTGATGAGATACCCTAGTTTTCTTTAATAATTTTATAAGTAATATCAAATATCATACACTAATGTAGAGAAGCATCTTCAATTTTTTTAATAAAATTTTATTTAAAAAATTTAACAAATATATATTATCACAAAACAAAATATTACATTAATAATATTAATATCTATTTATAATTGAGAAGGACATAAGCATAAGATTGACAACAATATGGTAAATCTATAAATATATTCCATAATCTAACAACATTGCACCACATTGGTGGATACAATGACAACAACTACCACAATACATGAGCTCTTAAATTCTACATAAAGCCTATCAAAGAAACAACCACATTTGTATTTGCTAAGTAAAAATCCAACAAATATACTTGATTCGAATGGACATAGCTTTGAAGGCCCCTGTGGTAGCTAAGGTTTTTCGCTAGTCAATCGATCCATGCTCAAATTGTGTGGATCTCCTCGTAGTTCTTCGTAGTGTGGCTCTTGCATCTTAAACAATGGTGGATCTTCGTGATTCAACAACCAAGATAATATCTTTTGCAAGAATGGAAGCTAGTTCAACAACCTCTTCCTCTTAGGGAACTCAAGCCTTGTTTTCATATGATGCTCAAGAAGATGGATTTCATGTTCTTTTGGTAGTTCAAGAAGCTCCTTCCTTTAATGTTCCTTTGTATGAAAAAGCCTTTAGCTGCAATTATTTATTTATCTTTTTCTTCAGATCAAGGTTTGGTCTGAAGAAATAGAATATAGAAATAGAATATTGTTTTATCAATTTTAATATTATAGAAATAATAATAATATTAAATTTATTAATAAAAGTTGAGCTGGGTCCTAGGGTCAAAAATAGCCGTTATATAGCCGTTGGAGTCTCTGCTCAGTCTATTTAACTTGCTAGGCCATATCTGTGTCTTCAACTTGTCCCGACGATGAATCACACTAGTTGGTTCGAAACGTGTCGACAAAGGTCATTTATATGTGATTCACGCCGAAGCTATTCCTATAACTATGACAGATCATAGAAGTCTCAATTCTACAAAGGTTCGATCTGTAGATTTAATGGGTTTTGGTCATGGTAAGTTGATCTCCACAAGTGGATTTGTGATTTGTGGAAACCTTTTCTGACAGATGAACTGAATATTTATCATCTAGCTCAGGGTTTTTGTGTAGTTGTTTTTATAATATTGAGGATAAGAAGGCTATTTGTGAATTCAGGCCTCAGTTCTGGGGAAATGATGGTCTCATCATGTGACTTTGGTCTCCCATCTTTGATTCAGTCACATCAAAAAACTCCACGGCTCCAGTATGGGTAAGTCTTTTGAACCTTCCCTTGCATCTGGGATCTCCCATTGTTATCTTCCATTGGAAATGTATTCAGGAAGTTTTATTACCATAGCCCATAAACTAAAAATTTTATAAGACCACTTATGCTTGAATGTGTGGAGATGGATTTCAATAAGGGTTTTCCTCTCGAGATAAATTTAATGGATATAAACTATGTATGGGTTCAAAAGCGTGATAACAAAAATGTTTCATTTCGATGTTGAATGTGTTATGAAATAGGGCATACAATAAAAAATTTCCCTAAGCATTTGCAGTTTAACAGTGTTTGAAAAAATAGTCGGAGGCCTAAATGGTGGGAAAGAGCTCAAAGTGAACATTATACGGTGTACAAAGAATACACTCGGTGTAAGAAAGAAGCAAAATACAAATAGGGAGAAGTTATTGTCTAAGAAAATCTACCGAAGAGTTGGAAATCCTAACTAGGTTCGGTCTTGATAATTATTTTTTTACTTGTATCAATGTATATTTCATGTAAAAAGCAAACAAAACAAAACAAAATTTATTATTATTATTCTAGTCAAGCATGTTCTTCATGCTTCTATGGTTTATTGAGTCAATAAGAAAATTTATGTTGTGTCAAAGTCCCATTTGGGCTATTTTGTATCAAAAGAAAAATATTATTTTTTAGTTTAAAAGAGTCATTTTGACCCCCAAGACCAAGTCGCCCCTACTAGGAGAAGTCGGCCTAGAAAAGGCCCTTTTGACCACATGAAAGGTTATAAAAGGAAGATACTTTGTCCTCATTTTCACACTCGCACTCACAAGTTCGATCTCTAAGCAAGAAAGGAAGAAAAGAAGTGTGAAGGCCAAGGAAGAGGGAGAAATCAAAGGAAGAAAGGAAATTTTGAATTTTTTTCTTGTTTCTACACAGATGTGCATGAGTTCTAGGGTTATCTACATGCTGCAGGGTGGATTTTGCATGTCTAAACTACAGGTCCAAGTTGCAGGGCCTAAATTTTGAGTTTGACTAGTTTGGGTGAAGTTTAACTAGCATTGACTTTGTGAAATTTGACTTGTTTAAGGAAGGTTACGAAGGAGGGCTAACTTGGTGCTTGTTGAGGTCTTAGTATTGGTATTTGGGTCTTAGATGTCTCACTTTGATCTGATTCTATAAGAAGAGAAGTTGTTTGGGTTTTCCCCCTTATGGGGGTTTTCCTTGGCTTGGAGTCTACATCTTGTGTTCTTTGTGTTCCTGTGATCTTCATGCATTTTTTGTTTTGATCATTGCTTGATGAAGAAGACATAATTAAGTAATAAAAGCCAACAAACACTCACAAGTAATTATGAAGTAAGAGGAATCAAACCCTAATTTTCAATTACATTGATTTCTCAACATGGTATCAAAGCTAAGGTGAAGGAAGGACAGCTTGAGGATCACCTTTGTTGGCACTCTCATTGGTAAACATTCTTGAAGTAGTTATCTATTCTCTCTCTCCCTATTCAATGGAAAGCTATATGAAGAAAGGCTTCAAGACTCTCCAGATTCTCTTTGAATCTATCAAAGTTTGCATCATCAAGTTCGTCTCTAAGCTATCTAAAGAATTCATGGATGGAAATCTCGTTTCTGCTCTCACAGGTACTTTTAAAGATTATAGTATATGGGTAATCAATAGTGGAGCCTCAAGAGATGTGATAAGGGAATTTGGACAAATCCAAACCTTATCAAAAGGAATCTCTTCTCATTCAGTTGAACTTGGAGACAAGTAGAGCTACTCAGTAAGAGGAATTGGATCTACTTCTTTGCAGCTGGAAACCAGTGGAAACATTCATCTCAACAATATACTCTATGTTCTGGTTTTGAAGAAAAACTTGCTTTCTATTTCTTGCCTAGAAGATAAAGGTGATAGGATTGCTTTTGCTGATGACACAATTATTGTATGGGGTAAGGGATCTAGTATTGCAAATGGTAAGACTATCAAGATTCGTGAGGGGATGTTGTATAAGCTTCTAACACCTCTTCCTCAAGCTCTAGTACATTTCAATATTAACCCTTGTATGCTTGCCTATATGATAAAGGTGATAGGGTTGCTTTTGTTGATGACATAAATATTGTATGGGGTAAGGGATCTAGTATTGAAAATGCCAAGACTATTGGGATTCGTGAGGGGAGGTTGTATAAGCTTCTAACACCTCTTCCTCAAGCTCTAGTACATTTAGATATTAACCCTTGTGAGCTATGTCATGTAAGGTATGGTTACCTTTATTATAAGATATTTCCATCATTGAATCATGAGGTTAATGACATCCCCGAACTGAAAGAAGAGCATGAAGGAGTGTGTAAGGGATGGGCTCTTGGAAAGAATGTGAAGAAATTGTTTGCAAGAAGTGACACTAGATCCAAGGAGATTTTGGATCCCATACATTCTGATGTTTGTGGACCTATGGAAAAAAAGTATCGTGGGGGTCATCAATACTATGTGACATTCATTGATTATTACTCTAGAAAGACATGGATATATCTTCTCAAGTATAAGGATGAAGTATTTGAAAATTTTCAAGAGTTCAAAGCGAAAGTAGAGAATTTGACAAGAAGAAAGATCAAAACCTCAATATCAGATAATGGTGGAGAACAAACTTCTAAAGAACTTGTGGCTTTTTCCAGGAAGCAGGAATTAAGAGGGAGCTGGTAGTTCCCTAAAAGCCTCAACAAAATGCTGTGGTTGAAAGAAACAATCGATCAATTAAAGAATGTGTTAGACCCATGCTACATGACCAAGACCTACCCAAGTTATTATGGGGAGAAGCAATTGTAACAAAAATATATATACAAAATCAAAGCCCTCATATAATTCTCAATGGCATGAGCCAAGAAGAAGCTTTCACAGGATAGAAGCCAAGTGTTGATCATCTCTGAATATTTGGATGTCCCATATACATTCACATTCCCAAGGATAAAAGGAAGAAATAGGACCTTGCAGGTATAAGATGCATCTTCGTTGGCTATAATACTTCATCAAAATCTTATAGAGTCTACATCAAGGAAGATCGACAATTTGAAGTAGGAAAAGATGTTATCTTTGATGAAAGAATTGCATACAAGAATTCCAAGGACATTCTGATTGATTCTAATGAGGAAGAAGAACCCATCTTTGAAGAAGTCTCAAGGCATGACAATATTCAAGAACCTACTACTAATCTTGAAGAAGTTGAAGGACCAAGTGAACTTGTGCAACAAATCATCATTCCAAAGATTGTATGAGGCTAGCTTGGTTAAGGTCAACTCTACAGGAAGTCAAAGGATATGCAACAACTAAAGGAACTTTTAGTGAAAGTAAGAAGCCTAAAATATATTCAAGTTATGCATCTTACATTACTAAGCTTATTGAAGCAGAACCTACCACATATGAGAACAATGTAAACTTTGAAAAGGGAACTCTGGCCAAAAACCCCGTAAAAACATCAAAAACAGTGCTAAAAACGAAAAGTGTTGATGTTGGAATAACACATTTTTTTTTCTAGGGTAAATTTTCAACATGTTTTAAAAATGGCGGTGAACACCAATTTTTTGTGCAAAAATTGTTCAAAAAACACCCTCAAAACGAAAAGTGTTGACGTTGGGATAACACTTTTTTTTCAAAGCTAAAATTTCAACATTTCAAAATAATGGCATAAAATATTTTATCATGACCCTGAAAAACATTAAAGTTTA